>KZ505657.1:1811980-1873954 GCA_002844005.1 Limosa lapponica baueri
TACCTTGTGTTCATTTTATGAGTAAAAACACTTTGCCGTGCTTAAGGTACTAAGTACAAAGGCAGACAGCAGCATATGAAAAATTCTTACTTTATAACAAGAATTTTGGGTAATTTTACCTTCACCATTTAATTGTGTATTATTTAGATCATGTGTCATTTAAAGTTTTAGTTCCGGTTGTTTTAGAGAAAGAAACCAAGCAAAACTCAAAATAATCAAAATTAGAGTATGAAAATAGGATATACAGGGCTTTCTTCCTTCCATATATGTTATAGATGTATATACACATATACATATATGTCCTTTAATCCAAATACATTCTGTCTGAAGTTATATATTCATACATAAATGTGTGCATGTGTACATGCTATATATATATATACACCCATTATATAAATAACATACTTCAAAATTATTTTAAAAAATAGTATAGAAATTGAGTATAGAAAAGAAGCGGAGTTAAAACCACAGCTCTCAACCCCCTGCTGAGTGCTTTAAAAAAATGCTACCACTTGGAGGAGAAGTCATAGAATCACTGATACAGAAAGAACATGAAAGTTAAACCTTGCACCTTATTCTTTACAGAAGCAGCTTAGTTAATACATCTGTGGAAAAATGGGAAGTACAATGGTTTGTGGGTTTTTTGGCATAGGACATTTTGACATTAGGCTGTGGTCCTAATAGCCATGTTCCAAAATATTTGTTTTGGAAAGCCTGCATTCAGAGAAGTTGAATCTGACACTGCAAAATCAAGTGGTCTGGTCTTAGAGTGGAAGATAATATGTGCAAAAAGGACAACTGACACCATGAGGATCTGGGGAATAGGAATGGCAAAGGTGATGGGGATGGGGAGTAGGGCCAGTTGGGTAACAACAGTGAATATAGGAAGCTGGTATGTTACAGGGGAAACTGGGCCTGGAAACGAACTGCTGTCTCATGTGGAGGAGACAGTATGAAAGGAGACCTCCATTTCCTTTCTCATGGTCAGGCTGTGCTGTAAAACACATCCCATCGCCCATTGGGGAATGAGGAGTGTAGGATAACACCTACATCCTCTCAAGACCTCCATACATTGCTTCTAAATCCTCTGTGGTTTAAGAAAAGTGCCCCCAAAAAAATAAACACGAAACTCTGGGAAATCTTAGTTCACAGGACTCACCTGCTTCCTAGAGAATCTTTGTTCATTTGTTTACCCCAAGGAGGAAGGTTTTAGGGGTGTATTTGTCACCCTAACCAATTCCTCAGACATAGTCAGCTGGCACTATGCTGTCTTAGCCCAAAGAGAGAAAGGCTCAAGACTCTTCACTAACTGTTTTATGGTTTTAATCTGAGAAAATGAAGTCTTGATCCCATTTTCATTAAGATCAGTAACAAAATCAAGAAGTGACATTAGCAGAATGTTTTGAATGCATGAGACTGCCTGGCTTCAAGAGCAGACGTTTGGAATGGGAAAGAGATGTAAATCTACACTGTATAAATAGTGTTAAATTTAGGCTATATTTCAACCTGTTGTGGCAAGTGTAGTCCTTAATAGCTCAAAAATGAATGAGTACTTATCGCTACTGTAGATAGCCTGTTAAATATTGTATTTTATCTGGTTGCTCTTTCACTGTGTTTTTTTCACCAAGTCCGAAGTGTTTTCTCCTGACTTGAGAGTTGGCTGTTGTAGTATAGGAGAGGTATAAGGAATCACACACTGGTCCCTCTTTGCATATGTTGTGAAGGATAATCACATTAATATTAGCTGATGCAAAAGTGTGAAGTTCCTGGCTATCCAAGCTTCCCACCTTTCACATGGTAGAAAAATAGCTGATATTTGGTTACCATTATTTTAAAGAAATACAAAGTTGAGCCGTCTGTTCTTTAGTAAAGTTCTTTTAAAATGTGTTCTTTTTCTACTATAAGGTATATTACCCAACAACTTTATTGTATTCATTTTCAGTACTGTAACTTGAAGAGGTATTTATCATTTATTACAAACAGGCTTTGATAATAAAACAAAAACCAAAACCTGTCATTCTCTGCAAAAAAGCAAATCCACCAACAATAGATAATGGAATGGTAAGATTGAAACACCCAGCCTTTATTACGCTTGGTATATGGCTGCATTAGCATGTAATCTCATTGACTCCTCTAAATCAAGTTAGCTTTTTGATATTCAAGAGTCTTTTCTAAAAAAGTCGAAATGATGGAGAAAATGACACTGATTAGTACAGGATGGCTACTCTTCCTTATGTCTTGGTAAGAAACCAAGATGGTAGCTTGAAATGGTGATGTTTTGACAAAATATGAAATTCAGTTCACAATCCAGATCCTGACCCTTAAAAGCCATGCTGTTTTATTGCACACAGACACATGGTCTCAGTTGTTAAAAAATAATGTAGCTAATGGGAATAGGAATATATTCTGCCTGCATTTTCAGTTTAAAATTCAAGTTTCAGTAATAGTTCTGGCAATTAAAGTGTTACTTTATTTGTTAAACATTTGGTCTGTGATAAAGTTATGTTTTATGTAATCATATCCCAATTTTTCAAACTTGCATTTTGTTTTATCTGAATTGTATCGTACCCCAACTTTTTATTAATTTATGGCAGATTGCCTTTTTCTTTTTTTTTAAATAAATAAATTGTGCCCTTCAAGAACTTAATAAAAATTTAAGGTGTTTAAAGATCTATATAGGATCATGTAAACTCATATATTACAAGAATAGATATAATTTCTAAGAAATCTAACTGATATACTTCTGTTAGGTTGGAACTTGCCATCATAATCCACTAAAAACATGGTTCACTGAATCAGTAAATACTATATTTTTGAGCTGTCTGTATATTATTGACTTTCCCGTTTTCTGCAAAGCATTATATCAGAAATCCCTTCCCCCCATTGTTTTCGTACCAGAAAAATCAATTCAAATCTTAGATATACAAAGCAACAAAGGTAATCTACCCTTGATATATTTCAGAATTTATACCATCTCCTTCTTTATTTTGTTGAAGCTCTGCTTTGTGGGCCTATCTGCATCACCTGAAAGTTTTGACAACTCTTCCTAAATATACAGGAAAACACACTAAACCATAATAGGTTGAGAGGCAGCTTATTTAAAATCATAGTGCAATGTGACTAGCATGTTAAAGAAGGACTTTCATGTTGGGAAAAAAAAAATCCAAAGATACAAGGCTTAGAATCAAATTCTGTCTTCCAATGTCCATTCCTGTCTCCCTCCAGGAAGGAAAAAAAATTATATGCAAAGTCCTAACATTAATTTTAATAGAAGATCAATGGATATGTGCAGAGTTCTTTGGTCACTGGGCAGCCGAACTAGTCACCATTTTCACAGGTTTATGATATTTTAGTGTTCTGTTCAGTTCCAAATTAACATACGAGGCCTACTGGCTCTTGTTTTCCATTCAGATAAGCATTGAGAAAATAGCTGAGGTTTACATATAAGAGTAATAACTCTCAGCTATTCTACTGCCCCTCCTGTGTTTCTTCCTGACATTGCCATTATCTTAAACTGCTTTTAGCTCTTATAAGTTTGCTAAACTTCAGTGATTCAACCTGAAATTTTGCATGCTGGAGCTCTGCCTCAGACTGCATGTTCTTAGCGTACCCGACAAATGGCTTAGCTATATCTGAGAACAAGATTGAGGGACATTATTTTATTACTTGCTAATGCATTCCTTGTAATACTTACTTTTTAAGAGCTCTAGGACCTGCAGGCAATGGAGAAGAGACTTGTAAGTTGGCAGGGTGATAAGTATTAGTTCAGTTGAGGACCCTTTGGAACCTTCCTAAAAAAATAATTTAATTTTTTCGAGTTCATGAACACTTGGAAGTTCAGTTCACATATGCTAAATAGCAGTTCGTTAGAGTTGCAGGTAATTGTGTATGTTTAGCTGTTCTCCAGTCAGGTATGTTCAGATGCTGCCTGGTCTTGTCTCTCCCAATGCTATTGTTCTTAAGCAAAAGGGTCTGTCTTTCCTCTGCTCTTCATTTTCTTAGAGCCAAAGCTGCACTAAGGAGGCTCGTTCAGCTGAGCACAGGAGTGCAAGATGTCTTCACTGGATTTCTTGGGACCGGGAAGCCGGCAAAGATGAAATGACAGGCATTTCCATGGTAAAAAGTATGGGAGAAAGATCTGAAACCTGGGAGGAACTGGTAAGAAAGAGACTGAACTCAAATGACTAACTGCTAGGTGCAGGAAAGGAGAATGGGAAGAGACAACAGATCTGGATGTGTGGCAGTCAGATGGGAAAACTATGTGAGAAGTTTATAATTTTGGATATGCTGATAAGGAAAAAGAAGAGATCTAAATACTGAAGGCCGTAGCTGTCTAAGTGAAAAAAAGTCAGGTGGAAACAGGCCAGTGAAGATGTGAAGATGAGAATGAAGTCCCAGAAGTGGGGGAGAGAGCGAGAGAACTGGAATAAGACATGAAGGCAGAAAAAGAAACAGAAAAGTCTGTAATACTAGAGCATACTGCTGTGCAGATCTTGGAAATGAACCAACCATCCCAAACCTCAGCGTTTCACTGTTATCAATAAATATCTGTGAAACCTGTTGGCAAAGTGTGCTCCTCACTCTCCTCTGGTGCTGCTCTACACAAGGGGTGACCATCTGTTACCATTGTCAAGCCTGACGTTAGCTCTTCTGGCAGAAACATGTCCTGTAGGTCTAACTTTCTGACCTCAATGATGAATTGTGTTGATGTCAGGCCATTTTTAAAAATATTTATGTCCAATCTTTTTTGAAGAGTAGAAAAAGCATGGAAAATGGAAGGGAAAGGAAGGGAAAGAGAGAGAGGAAGGAAAAGGAAAGGGAAAGAAGGGGACCCTCTAATAGTTATTGTAATATAGTGTTGCCGTCACGTATTAGGCAATATTAGAAATAAGGTCACCTTTACTAACTCCATTCATTTTTTCCTTTCCTGCTTGTGGATATACATTATAACACAGTTTAAAATTATAAACCCATGTAATAGTTTTTCTTCCATTAGAATAGGACACCTATCACTGCAGAAGGTGAGTCCTGCTCAATGACTAAGCAGCTGCGTAATGTGTATCATATAGAATCATAGAATAGTTTGGGTTGGAAGGGATCTTTAAAGGTTATCTAGTCCAACCCTCTGTAATGATCAGTGACATCTTCAACTAGATCAGATTACTCAGAGCCCTATCCAACTTGGCCTTGAATGTTTCCAGGGAGGGGGCATCTACTACTTTTCTGGACAACCTGTTCAAATGTAAAAATGTCTTCCTTACATCCAGTCTAAATCTACCCTTTTTTAGTTTAAAACCATTACCTCTTGCCCTATTGTAACAGGCCCTGCTAAAAAGTTTGTCCCCATCTTTCTCATAAATCCCCTTTAAGTACTGGAAGGCTGCTATAAGGTCTCCCTGGAACCTTCTCTTCTCCAGGCTGAACAAACCTAACTCTCTCAGCCTGTCTTCATAGGAGAAGTGCTTCAACCCTCCGATCATCTTTGTGGACCTCCTCTGGACTTGGTCCAACAGGTCCATGTCTTTCCTGTGCTGAGGGCTCCAGAGCTGGATGCAGGACTCCAGGTGGCACCTCACCAGAGTGGAGTAGAGGGGCAGAATCCTGCTCTCGGTCCCTTCATCCCCCAACCTGTATTGGTACTGAGGGTTGCCCTGACCCACGTACGGGACCCTACACTTGGTCATATTAAACCTCATGAAGTTCACATCAGCCCACTTCTCCAGCTTGTCCAGGTCCCTCTGGATGGCATCCTGTCCGTCAAGCATGTCAACTGCACCACTCAGCTTGGTGTCATCCGCAAACTTGCTGAGGGTGCACTCAATCCCACTATGTCACTGATGAAGATATTAAACACTACTAGTCCCAGTACAAATTCCTGAGGGACGCCACTTGCCACTGACATCCATCTGGACATTGAGCTGTTGACCACTACCCTCCGGATGCAACTGTCCAATCAATTCCTCATTCACCAAACAGTCTACCTATCAAATCCATATCTCCCCAATATAGGGAGAAGAATGTTGTGGGTGACTATGTCAAAGGCCTTTTATTTTCATTGGCCTTTGAGCAGATCACACACTTTTTACCAATTTGTTTAAACTCTACTGAGAAAAATCTTAATTGCATCTTCAGAGGTTTTTCTCTGATACCAGTCAATATGGCATCTGCATACCTCAAAAATGAATATTAATTTACTTTCACAGTGCTGCTATCATTCCCATTCTAGAGATGAGAACTGAGACATAACAAATTGAAGGAAGAGTATCCACTAACTTTGAGAGCAGACATAAAATTACCTAGGAATTAACATTTTAGTTGTTGAAAGACTATTGTGTGCTCACTTCAGCTGAGAGGTGAGCACTTCTACAAATGACACCCAGGCTTTCAAGTAGGCCATCCAAAAATAAAATACTCATAACTTGTGAGAAATATGTGAACTGTTCAATTTTGGTGTTTTTTTCATCGTCCTGCTGGAACTTCTCAGCAATTCAAGGGGAGAGTATCCCACTCTTCATGTTACCATTCAAATGGTTTAAGAAAGAAACATTCATTGAAATGCATACTGAAACTTATTTCACTGCATAAATCCTAAAAAAAAAATATAAAAAAATGCAGAGAAAAAAATAGATACCAGCATTGTTTAAGATGTGTCCCACTTTATCCCCAGGGTTAAGTCATCCTGTGCACTGATGAGGAGAGGTCCTGTAGAAACAAAAAATATCTTCACAACCCATGTATGACGTAAACCAGAACCCATCTATGCTTTAGACTTAGATTATGTCTGAGTATTAGTTCTTAAAGCATAGTGAAAATCTAAATCCCAGAATAATCTGCTACCGAAAAGTTTGCTGAACATTTATTTTGGAGCTGAACTGGAAAAGTTTGTCTACTGTCTAGAAGCGCCTGGAAAATTTCCAGCTTTGAAGTTGACAGCCCACTTCACTTTTGGTGCTGTCATCGCATTATTTTGAGCACTTAAAATATTGCACTTAGAGAGAGAGAAAGGATCCAAGCAGAGCTAAAGGAAAGGGAAAACGCTTGGAATTGCTGGGGGCTGCAAGCTTTTGCTTCTCTCTCCAAGTTTTCTAACAGTGATGCTAGGATAACCTTTCTTGTTTCCTGATTTGGAACAAACATTGAAGAAAAAAGTAAAATACGACCGTTTCTTCCTTTACTGTCCATGACAACAAAATTCATTTGCTAAGTTATGTCTTCACAGAATTTCAACGGGACACAAAATGTTACAGTTATTTTTGTATCCTTTTTCCATTGAACCTGAAAACAAAACCCCTTTAGATTAACAAGGACTGGGTGACATGCAGTAGGTGTCCCTCCTTTTTCTCTGCTAAAACCCACAGGTGGGGACTTTTACCTGTGGGAAGTTTTGTAAGAATCACCAAATGAATATTTCTTCTGAACTGATTTCTTGTTGATGAAGATCTTGTTGGTCAGGAATTGCTTTGCTAGGCCAAGATAGACAGTCACCTCATCCATCTGTAATATTCCCAGAACAGCCTTGTTAAGATCAGGTCTGTGGGGAATAAAACTCAGGACATTGGGGGTTTTGGTCATTTCTATAACCACCAGCGGTTTACTAAGTTTGCCGGTTCTATTTGAGCCACGCTCCATACTGCTTCTTTGAACTTTGACTGAGCCTCGTGCCTACTTGAATCCACAAATCTCAATCACAGTGGAGACATGCTGCAGAGCTGGGCCCTCAGCTCTTCTCTATAGAATTCAGAAAATTCATCATGCACATCTTGACACCCTCTCCATGCTGATGTGTTTTCGTCCTTGACTGTTGATCCACAACAAGTTCTGGACAACGGAAAACAGCTGAATTTATTTAACTCAGACTCTATGTTTGTGAAAAAAACCAGTAAATATATACAAGTATGTGTTGAATAATGTATTTCAAGAGCCGCCTGTGATCGTGACTGTTTACATTTACTTCCATATTTAACAGATTTTTTTTTTGTAACAAATCCAAACACTCCACATCACATGCTAAGTAAATTTGCATTTCATGATACATTGTAGGTGGCAGAAATAGAGATAAGCGGCACCTGCATCGCAGGTGATGACATCCTATAAAGTGAACATTGTCCTTCTAGATGCCATATTGAGGAGCTGGTATACAAATTAACCTTTCAAGTTCAACTTTTGGAATCTAATCTTTGATATTGCTCAATTTTCCCTTTAGAGATACACATCACTAAATACATGGGGTCAGTCTCTATACATTTAGGTATTACAGAACCATATATTACCCTTTTAGACCAGTTCAGAAGCACTGATGCCCCTGAAGTCTTGCTGGTGAGAATGGAAGGGACATGTTTCATGTACCCCGTTTCCCGCCTTGCTCAGGCACATGCCAAATAATCCCATTCACAACAGGATTAGGTGTACCAAGATCTCTTTTAAAAGCTTTCTTCCCATTTATTCCAACTGGAAAGCCACTGTAAAATTTGCTTGGTGTAATGGTTAGGAGCCTTTTTCATTTCCACCTCAACATCTTTATGCCCATCTACAATGGTTTTTGTTTCAGCATTGTCATTTAATGAGCACTTTCTTCTTTCTTTTGTTCATCCACTGATGTATTTGTGGACCTCCGTCACCTCCCTCTCTGCTTCATTTTTCAACATATTTTCCTACCAGGAAAACATTTTTAGGCTCAACCTGAAAATTTGGCCTCTACTGCTGTTTTTTTCCACAGCCTTCTCTGCAACTGTTCTCTTTAAAGGTTATTTTTCCTGACCAGAAAACTCAGTACTGTATTGCAGGCAAGGTTTAACCAGGGTCTAGTATATTGGCACCAGTGTTTGCCTCTCTCTCATGGATTCACCTTTTGCTATACATTTTCCCTTTGCATTTGCCATTTTTATGCTGCATCATACTGGCTGTTCATTCACTCGGAGATTCACAGCCCATTGCTACAAATAACTTCCAGCTGATGAGCCTCCAGCATACTGGAGAACTTTTTATTATTAGCTCCACGTGCATGACCTTGCATTTCAATCTAGTCCTATTTCTGTTCATCCAGATCTTTTGGTATTCTGCTGCAATCTCCTCTGTCCTATCTTCCACATTCATGGCATTGGCAAACTTTATCATTACAGATCTAAAACTGTGCCAGGTTGAAAACAATAAACCAGATGAGTTCCAAGATCATATTCTGAGGAACTGGACTAGTAACCACCTTGATACTACCATCTGAAACATCTGTGTGCTGCTCTCCCTAAAAATGCATCTTTGTCAATTTTACAGTTTCTGTATTAATGTTAATCTTTTTTTCCAGATATACTAATAGTATACCAAGTGCTACAATATCAAATATACCTATCCAATCACTAAATAGAAAAATCCACTACAATGACTGTGAAAAAAAAGGTTACATTGTCAAAGAAATATATGAATAAGGAAAAAAATCTCATAATAGTTCTCAACGAGAGAAGGAGCAGTTGTCACATTGTCTTTATTGCAATGAAAATGTTTTTTCAGCTGTTAAAAAAACCCAAACCAACAAAAAATCCCCACCAAACCTGTTTGTGGCTGCTTAGACATTCAGGCAAAACAGAACTATTTTGAGGCTAGAATAGTTAAGTGCTAAATGATATGGGGTGATTCTATGAATCAAGGTGAATCCATTCCAGTTGTCTATCAGTGGATGACTGTAGCCTTCTGAAAAACTCACCTTTTGAACTGAACTTTTCAATTAATTATGTAAATCCATGGTCTTTCATTAAAATCCAAGTCTGATTCTCTCACTGATATCAGTGGAATCAAGATTATCTAGTAGTAATAAGCAAGTTACTTTTTGAAAACATGACCAAATCAAACCAGGTCTCTTCTCATAACAGAAGAGAGAGGAATCAGGGAAAAGACTAATTTCCCCAGACATTTAACAAAAAGACCAATTGACTTTTGTTTTGTTTTGAAGAGCTCTAATGCAGCTGTGATACAAAGAGTAAAAAGGATATAGAAGTAGGTTATGACCTAACCAAGAATCATCTAAAATATGTAATAAATTCATAAATATTCTCCGAAGTCCTGTAGGCAGGATTGCTGTGGTGGGCAGTGATTATACAATGTTCCCATAAGATCTTTTTACCAATTAATTATGCATTTCAGAACATACTTTTCATATAATGCAGGGTACATGTTGTTTCCTACCCATTTCCATTACATTTTCTGTCAACATAATTCATATATCTGTATTTCTTTTGTGACTGATCATATATATTGCATAGAGTTTGAAATGGATTATTAAAACATTCATATACATTGTACCTTTTGTGTGCAGCTGCATGAACTGCCACCGTTACCAAGTCTTGAAGCGGTGGGGTTTTTTTTCCATAGCTCAAGCTCTCTTTTGTAGCTTTGTATGTATATTTCCCTCAGAGAAACAAATGTTCTCATATTCAGCCTAAAGAAGCATTTTAGCAGGCATAAGTTTTGCTAATTCTTGTTAGAGCAAAATTAGATATTAATCCACCGCCAAACAGAGTTTACAAGAATGTAATTCAGACACCAGATTGCAAAGTGCTTTTAAGTACTCCTGCACTATTTCCCTAAAGAGATTGGTCTCTTAACACGCTGAAGGGGAAGAGCTACAGAATGCGCAGTGGAAATACGGAGAATATTTCTTCCCTGTTAATTTATTATGGTGAATTGACATAATGAAGGATGACAAATAGGTCTTTTTTTTTTTCATCCATACAGTGCTTCCTGTTAAAATGTGAATATTTTCTGTATGAGGGTCAAGAGCAACACATTTAATTACACAAAAGCCATGCGTCATGTGTTGTGAATGTAATATATAGCACAAGAGAAAATGTACTGTGTAGTGATGAGTAAAGTGTTAAAGGGGCACCAGAGGCCTGCACTTCAAAAAAGAGCCTCCATGGTGTCTGAACTCATTGAAAAAAAAATATTTTTTTTCACCTTAAAGTTAGTTGTGGAAAAAATTATATAAAGACTTTGTTTTGAGCTTTCTTCTATCCTGTAGGACTGAACTTGTTGCTGTCATTATAAATTAGAGATTGGTACACTGAAATATCCATACCTAATAGATAACAATAATATGTTCTGTGTCATATAATAGTATATAAAGTTATATACTCTTTTTATAATACATATAGGCTATTAATTTTTCTCTATATATTAATATTAAATATGCATATGTATTAATAAACACATAGGAAAATATATCTAATTCAGATCTCCACTGGATTCAGTGAAAGTAAAATGGACATGAATTCAACCTTGTTCATTTTAATTCCTTGTCTGGAAGCTCACTATGTAACATCGTAACTTACCATGTAACTTGTCTAAAAGAAAAGTGATAGTCATTAACGTTGCTCATTCAGTAAAAAAAACACCTCTATAAACAGTTTCATATTAATAAATTATAGTAAAAAAAGAATAATGATTTTTTCATTCTATATGCAGTTACAGTTATTTCATATACATATTTTACCAGCAAGCCTAATAGAAACAGAATCAAAATATACACAAGATTTCAATAGTTAAAGCATGGTTAGTATTGTTAATTAAAACATTTTCTTATTTGATTTTGTTGAGCATGGTTCAGTTTTTATAGTGGTTAAGTCCAAGAGGAAGTGAAGTTACTATACATAATGGAACAAAGCTAGATCTCTGTGAACTTTGAAATAAATGCAGTCTTGCAAAAAAAAAAAACAAACCCTAAATACAAAATAAATTCAATGTACTCATCTGCAGTATACTTCTGCATTACAACATTTCCATTTGTTTCCTTTTTTTTGTTTTTGTTTTTGCTTTTCTTTGTGTATCAAAGAATAAGAAAACAAAATTCTTTGCTTGGTTGGTTAGTTGGTGTTCTTTGTCTAAGCAAAGGTTTTTGTAAAGGGTACTGTGACTTCAAAAACACACCTACTTGTGGGTTAGTGAGCTCACTGAAGGTCCATTAAGTCTAAGATGATCTTAGGCCACTTGTTTGTAGAGAGAAATTTTGGTAAGATGCAGGGAGCATTACCGATCTATTATTTTTACTGAAGAATTTTTGCCCCAGATTCAGGAGTTTTTACTCTTTCAGATTATTTCTAGCTATTTCTTATGTTTTGCTTCCCTGACAAGCGAGAAGAAGCTGTATTGAAGTGATAACATCACAAGCAGATGAGCACAACTTTCATTGCTGCCTTAATCAAAATAGGATGCGTTCATAGGTCTTGCTAATGGTCTTAATTTGTATCTGAAGTCTGTTACTGGGGCATTTTTCTTTCATCGTGCTCCTTCCCCCTGCTTTGCCTTCTTTAGATTAAAGAATCTGAAAAATTTTAATGTTTATTTACTTCATAAACTAAGTTAGCTTAAGTGAAACTGAAGCTAACATCACAGCACTTGCAAACCAAGTGTTATTTAAAAACTTTTTTTTCACTCCTTGCATGCGCAAGATTACACACAGTTTAAAGAACTACCTGGCTGCCTGTCTCCCGAGTACACAAACATCAGAAATGTTTTATTTTAAAGATTAAAATTACCTTATCTCAAAGAATCAAGCCGTTAGAAAGCTTTACCATCCACCAAGATCCACTGGCACAGAAGTTTATCAGAGTGTGTAAAGTCTGACTAAACAAAATAAGCAGATCTAATTCTGTTTCTTTGCAGAAACCAACCTTCTTGTATTTTACTGTTTAGGGTCTTGTATTAAAAGTGCTTTGTCATGCATGTCTGCTATAAGACCCCCTGTTTTGAGTGTTGACCCTTTGTAGTTCATAAACCTTCTGGATTTATGTTACAATTTTCTTTTAAGTCATCACACAAATTGATATCTTTTCATTTAATGCAACTTACTAATAAAAAACCTTTAGATCAGTAGTTCTTATTCACTTCTTTTGTGTGTTCTGATCATCTTTTAGTGTCTACATTTAGTGGTTTTCACTGGATCTGAGTATATTAACTGAATGTACTACTACATAATGGCAGGAGCCTATCTGAATGGATTTAGCAATCTCTCTCTAAAATGCAGGGATCAGATTCATGCCATGAAATCTCAGACAGGATTTGAGGCCATGCCAGTGTTTGAAGGTCAGAAAAACTGGGGTCACAAAGCCAATGAGAATGGGGTAACCCAGCCTACCTACCCGTGTGGAGCCACACAGACAGCAAGACATCAGCTACGAGGGAAATAGTCAGTTAAGGATGGCTGTGAATGAAGTCTGCTCATTAAAAGGGTTGCTGATGACATCTCATGAGCAGGGTACCCTTCACCCAATGAAATAACCCTGTTGTTTTGAGAGGGTTGTGTGTGTCCCCCAGCGTTCATGAGGCTGAGGGGACACCTTGGCAGGAGAGTGAGGGGCTGAGGGGGTGAGCTGAAGCACTTGAACAGCCAGATGTGAGGACGGTTGTACAGGCCGTCAAGGCACTGTTAGCTAAAAGAGGCCATCAGAGGGCACCTGAGAGAGAAATTCTGCATTTACAATCCATAAAACAGAAGGGTGGTTTTGTCCCCACCGTTTCTTGACAAGTTAACAACTAATCTTGAGTGGTTTTATTCCGTGTAATTAGCAAAAAGAATGAAGGGTATTAATTCAGTGGCGTGTAGTACTACAATGAGATATATTAGGCTTAGGCAGAAATGGCAGTATGGAAAGTCACTGATACCCTTGAACACACAGCGGCTACCTAACCCCACGTATCGATAAGCCCACGTAGCTGCTGCTGGTAAATCAGACAAATCAGAGTTGTTGCTTGCAACCTGAATGAAGAGCAGCAATGGTCTCTTTAAAATTCAAGGCTGCTTTCATTTCAGAGGTGCTTACCTTGTTTTTCTAAATAGGAGTATTTCTTCTTAGCTGTTAAAAGTGGTCAATCTATTATGTTTATTTTGTGTCATATAGTGCCCTTTTATGTGTCTCTCTCTTCTTATCTGTTCACTTCTTCAATATTTAGTACTATCATATGAAAGTGTTATAGTAACACAACAATCAAGGCAGAAAGCAAGTTTTTGAAACATAGTGGCAGGTACAATAAATACTTATTTTTCATATTAAGGCACATATGTCTTCTTGAAATAATTATATAAGTTTTCACCCAAGGATGTGATATACCGCTGAAATAAGTCCACTAGGGCTCATTGTAAATGGTATTTTTGCAGCTTGTTTCCTTATGCTTTTGTCATTCTGCACTTGATTTAGAAAGAGATTCATGGAAAGTCATAATTATTTTAAGAAGGCAGCAGGGAAAGTGTTCTTTCACCATGTCTATAAATCTTTACTTATGCTCTACAGAGAACTCTGCTCCCTATGTCTGCTTTAACAGAGTAAGAGGAGTATATCATAATGCCTTGAGTTGTCAGAGCTTCGGGAATCTTTATAATATGAGATCACAAGTGGAGACAATTTCATTGTAATAGTCCTGGCAACAAAGGAAAAAAGATACCAATTCAGCTGGCACACTGACATGATAGCAAGGATATATTCTTTCATAGCGTTAAAATATGTGAGGGATTGGAACGTGTGTGTGTGTATATATATATATACACACGTACGTATAGACACACTTACATATATATACACATATATATGTATAGCTAGGAAGTTAGGCTTAGAAAAGGACATGATTACTGAAATAGGGGCTATTTTGGGGATAATATTTCCTGGAGGAAAACAGAATGTAAAAATTGTCCCCCTCAGAATGGTAAATAACTGCCTTTCAGAAGAAGAAAACACTGTTTCTCCCAATGAACTCCACAGCAGATAGCAGCTTGGGCTATTGCTTTTCATTCTTCTAAACACACCTTTTCAAAAGACATTTTTCCTTTTTCTCTTCTGCAAGGAACTGTTCCTTTGTAAGGCTCACAGCCTATCAGAGAAAAAGTGTAGTTCTGGTGGTTAAACACAGACACAGTTTTCTTGTGGAGCTTAGGGAATCTTTTTCACTGGAAATTTGGAGAGTGGTGTGGAGAAATAATTGTCAGGATTTTTTTAGGCACAACTAATTCTACTTTGGTTAGCAGTTAAGTTAAATGATTTTTTTATGGACCTTCCACATTTATTTTTTTTTAAGCTCCCTATGAGATCATGCTGGTAAGCAAAAACAGCTGAAAGCTATTCATCAAACCCACTTTGTTTTAAGATCATCACAATATTTACTGCCTCTGTTTACATAAAGTCACCTTATGGCCATTTGTAAGGAATTAGGTGTCCAAGAATGGATGTCTCAAGGACCTGTCTACAGTCTTAGTGGCTGCTCTGTAAGATGTGTGTGTTGTACAGTAAATACTGTATTCTGAGTGCATATTAATGATATGACATGAGAAGGAAATAAAAAGAAAATGAAATATCCAAATTGCTGGATTCTGGCATTCAGACATTTCATTTTCATACATTATTTTTAAAAATGAGAAACCTAAATAATAAAAAGCCCCATAATCTAGAGAAAGCTGAGAAAGATGAAAATTAGGTTTGTCAGAAAAAACAGTTGGAGTGCCAATATATTTTTGATGGGTTCCAGTCTAAAATTTTCAGACATGTAAAAACCCCTGAATGTCTTAATGATTATGTAAAGCAAGTTTTATCCTTTGCTATAGCAGATACTTGATGTATAGCTCTCCTTTCTTTTCCTTTTTTTCATTAGCAGTATGAATAAGAAAAATTAAGTTCTGTCACTCTTGCCTCATCATTTTTTTTTTATTCGTTTAGTGTGAAAAACATATATAGTGTAAGCGTGTATCCTTCCTGAGTGAAAAGTACTGTTTCTTTACACTGGGGTAAAATCTAGAAGTATTCTTTAATGTTAGTCTTCCATAAAGGTCTTGAAACTGAAAAAAAAAAAAAAGTATATGTAGGAGATTTATTCTGTAGATTAAATCACTTACTATTTTTGTTACCTTCATAAAATATAAACAAGTAATAATTTTGCTGAAGCATGGTGTACTTAACTTGACAGTTTAGGAAAATTTGTAATCTCCTGGGAATGACAATAATATATATTTAGAGTATTCAATATTACAACATGAAAATGTCCTCTTTGTAAGATGAAAAATAGCCTTTCTTTAAAAAATGTCCACACACCAGAATTTATTTTTCCAACAAATTTTATCTAAAAAATTGAAGTATCTCTAATGATTTCCTTGTGCTAGTTAAAAATATGCTGTACATAGTTTATGTATACTTAAATTAACAAAAGACTATTATGATTATCAAAAAATATAAATATGTATCTAAAGTCATTTAGTGAAAATAACTAATTTTGTTATTTTTGCTCTTCTGAATTTCAGAAGTTTTCCAAAATCTCAGTAGAAAGAGGAACAGCTGTTACGTCACTCCTTCATGATTGTGCAGTTTTGATGCATCAAAACCCAAGTGAGTTCTATCATAAAATACTTTTGCCCAATTAATACTTAACCTAACTACTGCCAAAACAGGGAATTTGTTTCCAAAGATACTGATTGACTGACAGAAAAAAAATAGAGAAAGAAAGAAGAACTTGACATCAGAATAGAGCAGAAATTTATTTTTGTGAGGGTCCTTTTTTAATGTAATGGGGCTTTGCTAAATGATCTTATAGCCTGATTTGTATTACTGGTTCTGTGATCCTTCTCCTATTATTGTCAATGACACAGTCAGACCTGGTCACTTTTGAGATCATGAAAATGTGCTGAAGTGTTAAATAATGGTTGTTGGCATTAGAAATATTCTAGGTGAATCTGGTTATTCTTCCATGTTCCTTAAAGAAAGATAATCATGATATTCATTATGCCTCATTTAAAACATTTCTTATACCAAACTTTAGTAGGTTCGGACATAAAGTTTTCTTTTTTCTCTCTATGCCAACCTCACATAGACCAGAAGGAATTGGAATTCTCATAGACCTAAATCTGTGTAGTGGCTCCCAATCCTGAGGCTCACGTAACAGCTTTTATCACTCTTAGCCCTGCTGAAGACAACAGGTAGAGTGAAATCAATCTACCTGAGGATTCTGGTGTAGCTGCCATTCAGGTTAGGACACAGATCTTCTCATACTTCTGATAGATGTGCCAAAGAAGTGTTCATTATGGTTCAAAATTGTTACTGAAGCAGATCACTTGCCAAAGTTAATGGGAATTGCATTTCTCTAAGGACTATATACATGTCACATGTGTAGGACTAAGATATTTCCATCTGCTCTCAACTCTCAGTACTCAGCATCCAAAAAGAATCAAACTTTGCAATATATTTTCCTTAATACCTATATATGCGATGTTTTTCTTAATTAAAAAAGTACAACCCGATTATATTTTGTATGTGTGGGTAGTTGAATACATAAACAGAAGAGAAAAGGCTTGTATTCAACCATAACAGGCTTTCAAAGCAATTTTAAAGAAACAAACATCATATGTCATGCCTTTTTTTTTTTTTTTTAGTGTTATGTCAAGCTGTTCAAGCTTGGCTTTTGATTCCTCTGGTAGTAAGATAGCTGGTATTTTAGCTAGCTCTCCCATACAGGTGATTTAAGCAAGATTACTGTCCGGTGCATTCAAAATGGAATCGACAACCAGTTCAGAGAGAGGAAGAGTGGGTTTCTCATATGAAAAATTGTCTGCTTCCTCGAATTTTACCAGTCATGTCATGTTACATTAGACAGAGTAATAGAACATTAGCTGTGTAATGAGACATGACTGCTAAAATGTAAAGGAGAACGCACTTTCAGATTGGCTGGTCCTGTTGAAAGTGATAGCTTGCATCTAATCTGCAACGCTTGTAGATATTATGCAAACCAGCTGTTTCGGAATTCCAGATTGTTTGGAAATTGGAATAAGTGTCAGATACACTATCAAATTCTCAAAACATTTCTGTATCTTAGCTTTGGTTTCTAGATAAAAGGAGGTTTATGAGAAACACAATTATCAGTTATTTTCATATAACACTTGACAGTTTTTCTTAGACCCTTTGGACCAGAACTTCAATTGAATTAAAAGGTGGGTTTTTTTACAGAAGTCAACAGGACTTCAGACATTTAAACAATTTTAAATCTACTCTGTTTTAGAGAGGTGCAACTGCATAAAGTTTTATAGTACTTAACAATGTAGTAGTTAATAATGTTAGTCCAAAATTATTTTTCATGTTATGAGCTAATGTTTCGTTACAACTAAAATATTTCATAGAAAGTCTTCTCATAAATTTTATCAGGAAAGAAAAAGGCAGAGATTTTCATTTCAGATTATTTTGAGCAAAGATCTTGCCCTTGAGCTTCAAGGTGTGAGGTGTGTTCTCTAAACACTGAGTTGCCAGATATTTTGAGGCATGCTAGATGGTCTCCTCTGTTCTGTGACAGATTTCAAAAGGTTTTCTTTTCTCTCTTTTCTCAACCAGTAGTAAACAAGAACAATTTTCTGACCCCTTATGTTTTTGTGTGCTGTGACTGTGGGTTTCAACTGTATCACACAGCAAATAAAACCAGCTGTTTCAAAATCTGAAAGTTTCCAATATTTTGTCTTTGCAGTACTAGTATTTGTCACAGCAATGGTCTGCATCATGCAGTAAGCCTCTAGAACTTGATCATATTCATATTCCATTTTGTACCTGGAAAGGAGGAGCAAAATGGTTAGCATCTCATAATGGACCCTTAAATACTAGGCAATAGATTTAGGTTTTTTAGATTTAGGTTGAGTAATACTGACACAAAAAATGTCACACAAAACCCCAGCAGTGGAAATATGAGATTAATTTGCTCAGTAGAATGAACATTAAAAAAAGGAAAGGTTACATATATGGAAATGCACATCTAGAGAAAGTGAGGAATTGCAAACTTCTAATGCTATCAAATCAATCTGCTCGTTATGTCCCTTAAATTTAATATTTAGAAAAGTGATTCCACTTTCAAGCACTCTGGTTTATTCAGAGTAATGCCATTTTATTAAGATATGTGTGCTAGGCAAACCTAGCTTCCTCTGAAATCTCTAGGAATAGTCAATCTCATAAACAGCAACTCATACTTTGAACAGGAAAAATAATCCAAAAAAAAGAGATTGATTTTTTGTGATGCTGATTGAAGATGGACATTTAGAAGGAAAACAGATCAGACTGAGTCTATGAACTGTTACGTGTGTAGTTTTTTGTGAAAGTTTCTCATTTATTATTACTGTGCAATTACAGTCTTATATATCTATACCAACCATAATTTAGCATCAGTGTAAATGAGTTGCCAATACTTGGCTTCCTCTGAGCAGAAAATGCCAAACTGCTGATCTGAATTATATTATCAAGCAAAGTACAAGTTTTAAGCTGTTCTGCCTTTATTCGCGTCTTGGGAATCACATTGCTAAATCCTCACATGGCGTCTTGAAAAAGCACCCCTTTAGGACTATATTTTTTCCTACATATACTTTTTATTTAAATTGAAGATGTCTCTGCTTAACTTACATTTTTAATAGCAGTGAAATCCTTTGGGTTCTTATTAGATGGAATCTAAGCAAAAAATTCTTTCACCTGCTCTGCTTTACAGATCTTTTATTTGAAGGGTAAAAAAACTCTTTTATATTTGTTGTTGTGGTTACAGACTGATATGCTAGTGTCTTTACACTGCCAAAATGACTAAATTTTATACATGCAGTTGAAGTCACAGTCAAACAGGCAAAAAAAGAGAGACCTCTTGGAATTTGTATTCATAGAACAGATCTTTCTCCAAATTCTGGTACCTTTTAGAAGCCCTGCACTGGAAACAGATCCAGAAGCAGGACTAGCCATCAGGCCATGCTTAGGACATAGATACTGTAGTTGTAAAGATAATTTTATTGTAAAAAGATAGCTCCAAAAGACTGCATGCCTGTCCTTTTTTCCAGCAAGACAATTTGTTGTCAACTTCTCAGTATAGATTTCATCATGGAAGCCATTTAGATATGCAAAAGCAGAATTTGGAACTGTATTGTCAGGGCAGCTCATTATAGCCAAGAAGGAAACCCATTATAGACCCTGTCTGAAAGTCATCTTCCCTGGTCTTTTGACTTATGATGCTGACCAGAAATTGGCTAACTATGATGTCTAGACTAAATGAGAGCTAGAGACAGCTGTCATTGATAAAAAAGAAGCAGTAGAAAAAAAAAAAGTGATACTAGAAAAAAGAGTAAGAATCATTAAGCTACTAAGCTATGTAATTGTAGGACCTCTTTTCCATCTAAAATATTGTAATTTTTATTATTGTTATTATTGATATTTACACAGGTAGATGCACACATATTTTAGTTGCAGGGGATTCCATTGTAGGATTACTAATAAAATATGCAGTGCTTTTTGTGGGAGTGCAACATCTTACAAATCACTATGTAATACACAGACACAGTCTTTCTCACTGCAGGCAATAAAATAAAACAAAAACAAATAAAAAAAATCTAGGCTACATAATTGAAGTTCCTTTTCATTATTCTGACATTAGCTAGCCTCAGGCTTTAGAATCTGCTCAATTGTAATGAATCGTTAAGATTTTAGTTGGACTAAAGAGAAGATAACACCTCATTGTACTTTGTTGTCTGCAAGATTTTAACAAAATAACATCTGCTATCTTAGATTGTGGATGATTTAATTTTTAAACACTTGTTCCCAACCTTTAATTTTCTGCAAAACAACCACATAAATTATTAATTCATCTATATTTCCTCAAGGCAAGCTAGACTTAAGGTCCTTCATAAATATTTAAGAATTCTACTGCAAAATAAACAAAAACTTTCACTTAACTTTTAATTGCAAGTCCCAACAACCAGCAACAGCATCATCAGTAACAGTAAAGAGAAAGATTTCAGGTGGAAGCACATTTTTGTGAAAGGATACGACCTTTTTAGCTTGTGGAAATTCGATGTGTTTTGCACCATTTGCAAAATTTGCATTTCATTAGCAATAAACACCTTGAAAAAAAAGGATCAGTGTTCAAATCTAATCCAGTCTTGACTTGAAAGGCTCTCTACTGGTTCAGAAGAACATGAAGCTCAACACACATGTACATTTGTGTATATGCTTTCTCCAGGAAGACATCTGTCAGTATTAATACGCTGTATTCTCCAGGACCAAATCTGAGTTGTTGTTTAATTCTGGCATTGGATCTAAGGAGTGAAGGCGATTTCAAGCATCAGGGTAAGCCTAACATAATCCCAGCTGCCAACTTCCCTTTGCCCAAAAGAATTGTTCTAGTAACTATGGATCATTGCATTTGCTATGACTCACCACATCACCAGAGCAGTTCTCACCTGCTGGATAAAACAGCTCTCTGAACCCTTTGGAGTGGTGCAGAGACCGGAGCAAAATTAATATCTGGGTCCTGTGAATCAAAACACATTTAATAACAACCTTTTTCATATAATATTTTCTTTTTGCAAAAAGTGTGCTTTTCCACAAAATGTCAGGATTTTTCCCCATATTGTGTATGAGAAAAATACTTTCGAAATGTATTTTCATGTTTTCATGTTTCAGTATTGCTTTGAGATAGATCTAATATTTTGAAAATAATTATTAGTGAAATTAATGTATTTAAGCTTTATGCCTAAATTTTTATAATAATAATTCCTATTTTTATAATAATCTTTAGAACCTTTTGTTTTGTTTTGTTTTTACCTTTGTTTTTAAGGTTCAGGTCATACCTAATTTAATTTAAGAAATAATTTTATGGAGACAGTAACTATATAAAAGTTTCAGTCGTTAATTCCAAAGGAAGGAAAAGAAAAAGTTTCTGCCATAAAATGCAAAAACTCAGGCTCAGTATTTTCAGTTTTCCTCTAGAAATGCAATAAAATTATTTCCCTATAAGACAAAACTTGATAAAAATCCAAGTCTGTGTAAAAGCGGAGAAATTAAAATACTCCGTACAGTGTGGAAGAGCTTCAGCTGTAACTACTTCTGCTCTTTGCTTTCTCTTCCAGTCCTATGCAGAGCATTTTGGCCATTGTTCCTCACAGGTATGGACTCTTCGGGTCTGACCATGCTCTCATCTTTCCAGTGCTGTCCAGAACCAATTCCAAGGAAGTACACAAAATACAGGGATGTGAGAGCACAGTAAGGGAGATTTAAACCAGGCCCATGAAAGTATTCCTCCTGCCTTGCCATATGGATATTGATTTCTCTCCCTCAGGCTGAATATAATTGCCTGCTCTAATTTAGCATTGATCTACCCACCCAAGTTTCTTAAAGCACTACACAGGCATCAATTAAATTGTTCCTAATACCACCTTTGTGAAGCAGGATAGCTATAATTATTCACACTTAGAAGATGGTGAGGGGTGAAAAGTGATTCGTCCTGAGCTATGCAGTGAAACAACCCTGAATTAAAGCATGAGACAATTGTACTTTGAGATGTGCCTGTTATCAGATCATTCAGAGTTTTTCTAAAGGCAAAATATTTGCTCATCTAATGATTTGGGATTCCAGTGAAAAATGCTTGGTTAGATAATGAGCGTACAATGACTGCTGCAGATCAGATGTGCCTACTGCCTTGACTTCTCTCCTTTCTGGGATTTTTCTACTGTCTTATTTTTTTGTCTTTTTCTTCTATCCACTCCGCTTAAAATATAAGAGGCTTTTATTTCATATGCTCTAGCTCTTGGCACTTGATTGTTGTTTGTTCCCTGATAAGAACTTTTATGCATCATTTCATGCAAGAAATAACACCTCTTGCTGCTGAGGATGACAAACATGATTTTGCTGCTCTGCTTTTTAGTGTCATTTTATTTAGTAGTTCAAGAGAAATCAGCTAGGGTGTTAATGAGGAGAAACAAGTACAAAGTATTTCATATACACATCCAAGAGTTCAGAAAAATTACAAGTTCTAGCATATTTACAGGGAAAGCCCAAAGGTAAGGCAACACAGACATTAGATAATTCTTTTAATCAGGTAGTAGCAATTAAGCAAAGTCAGACTGGATATCAGATTGAATTTAGGCAGCTCCTCTATGCCATATATAGCTTGTAGTCAATGAAGAGGAAAACCCAAACAAAACCCCCCACCTAGCACACTATTACAAGGCTTGTAACTTGCACAAGGGCAAACATTTACAGATATGTTCAAATGTAAGGTGGACGTGACCTTTAACATGCTGATTCTAGCTTTATCTGAGAGAAAAAGAAAAACATATTGATAGTGGAAAGCTGTACAATATGTACAAACTTTAATTATCAGCTATGCTACGCTACTCAATGCTTACACAGAGAAACCACAGGAAGGTCAATAACACAGTACTTATCATTATTTGACCTCATTTTCTACACTGCTTGGCTTGAACAATGTAAGTCTTTGCATTTTTGGCCAAGAATTCCTATTTCAGAGTCCCCTCTGGGCTGCACTTAGGGCCATGGATTAGCTTTAAACATGTTTATAATATGAGCCAAATCGCTTGAGGCTTCACTGTTAACATTCTAGGAAATTAGGGGTGTAGAGTATAAACTCCTTAGGCTGTTTCTTCTGAAGCATACATTTTTCAGCATAGGAGATGCAGGAGAGGTTAATGAATTCACTCTTACCTCCTGATGAAGGAAGGTGATGGAAATGAAGCAGTATTTCCTTGGTCTGCCCTTACAAATGTACAACACATGAAAAAAAAAGAAGTGCGGTGTTTATTTCTTTCCTGGTTTTTTTTTGTGTGTGCATTTTTTGGTTTTGTTTGTTTTTTTGTTTTAAATAGAACCTAACCACGTAGCCTTCTTCCAAGACACTAGTTTGAGAGATATTTGTGCCTAGCCGAGGCCTTCCTCTGAAGGTAATGACATAGAAAGGATCAAAGAGATCCAGGCCAAAAGTTTTGACACCCTCCACTATATACACAAATACATGCTTTCTCTATGTCTCTTATCTATATGATGATATATTCTACTGTAAAACATTTGGACTCTCGAATCTTTCCAAGTGATGGGCCTTGGGGCAAACTGTTCTGCTTGCCTCCCATTAGTCTACATGTACAGCCTGACAAAACTGCATCATGCAAGAAATATAATGATTTTTATACGCTTACACACATTACAACACAGGGAATCATGTCTGATGTTAACAGAGAAAATATAAGCCTATCACAGTCTGTCAGCATTTACTGCATTTTAAGCTCTCCCGGAAACACATCTGAGTCCCGAGCTGCATAATTACCATGAAGCTCCAGCATGAAGGACTTAGTAAAACCATGTCTGGGAGCAAGTGCTGCTTCTCCATGGCTCCAGCATCAACTCAAAAGAGCAGAAAGCCTTTCCACCACGTGCTGACCTCCTTGTCTGTGTTGACAGTGCCTGTTCCCTTCTGCAAGCACGTGGAGGTAGTACTGCCCTTACTCAGAAGCTGCTGTCCCACCTACCCTGAAATCTCTGGCATAGGCAGCCTCTAAAGGAAGTGGAGTAGAAGACTCAAGTTCCTGGTTTGTACTGTGTTACAATATTGCACATGAATTTGTCATATGGAAGTATTACTTCTGCTGTCATTTTCCCCCCCTCAAGTAACAGGGAGTTTTGGGGGTATAAATTATCGGTGCTCAAATAGCACATTTTGTTTATATGCTATTTAAAAAGGTATCTCTGCCTGGAAGTGCAATTAAGCAAGAAACGGAGATAATTGCTATTCTTAATTTTCCATTTGCAGAATGAAATTGAGAACTTTCCCTTTTTAAAATATATATATCTCTCTTTATACACACAAAGGGAAGAGCGACTAACTAAAATGTAGCAAGTACTTTGTAGAAATAGCAGTAAAGAATTTTCAGCTTTATGGTGTTGTCCAGGAGGTAAGGCAGATAATAGCTTTCTCTGATAAAAATTTCCCAGTCAAAGAAAAGCATTTAATAGCAGCAATACCTGAAGTGCATACTGTGCAACTTTAAGTATCACCTGAGCTGGGGAACAGTTGGACATATTCATAGGGGCTTTTTGATAACCCCAGGACATAATGTGTGCTCTGATCATTTACAAGAAATAGGAATGCTTTTCATATGCATGACCTACGATGCATTTTAACTGGGAAAGGCAAGGTACTTATCAAGATAACACTGACAGGTGGCAGAGCAACTTGAACAGTACAAGATAGAAATTCTCAGCCAGTGGGTGGCAAGAGAAAATGGGATAACGCTGACTGGTGTAAGCTGATAGTCTCCAATTACAGCCTCCTGATTGTTTGAAATAGGACATTGGGAGAGACCTGGACCACTAAAGCTGCTAATTCTTATTTCCCCCGCATCGGAGTTCCTTGATTTTCCTTAGAGTATCCTTTCACACTGAATGGAACCATGCTTTGTGCAGCTACATCCAGGATTACTTTGAGATGAAACAACTGAGAATAACAGGTCTTTTCCTTATCTGCTTACAAAAGAACAATCATTACATTGTGAATCATGTGGCCGCAACTACTCTGTTTAAATGAAGACAGGTATTTTTCAGGTGTCCTGACTCATGGTTTCCTTTTACATCATTTTTCCTTTGTCACATTTTGTTTTACCTTTCCCATGACCTGAATAAACTAAAAATAACTCAAGGATGATGCATTATCCTTAGTTTGTTAGCTGTTAAGTTTAAAGTAAGTTCTCTTTCTTATACCTTTTCACCACCAAACACCAAACAAAACAGGAACCCCGGTTAGACTTGGATCTGAGTATTTTTATACTATCTCAGTGGTTTTTTTGGAGAGGAGACAAGTATTTGATGTATATAAAGAGATGGCTTTTCCTAAATTTTCTTTCCTTCAATCTTACTACTGTGTAATGAAAATGTTTCACTAAGATTGCTTGCAAACTTCACCAGCACATATTAGCTGCTTTGGACTATTTTTCTAAATCAAAATAGTCAGAAACTCAACCCCCACCCCTCTGCCCCCTTTCCCAGTTATTTCAGGTTTATAGTTCTTTTGGTTTGGGGTGAACTACAGCAACTCATAGCTACCTGAGAAAACAGGTAAACATGATCCTTCACATTTCCTTATGTGTGTCTAAATTAATCAACACTATCTCAGTACTGTGCCAGTGTCAGTAGCAACAAAATAGCAGAGGTGAGACTTAAAGTTGCTTTTAACTTCATCCACACACGTGCACACACGCATGTGAACTATAAACACACAGACATCTCTTGACAGAAATACAGGATTGCTAGCTTTAATCGCCTCTCAATAAATGAAAATTGTTTAAAAAAAGCCTCTGTATTATCTGATAATGTATGGGGTTTGCTGCAGTTTGCATTAAGTCTGAGTTAATCTCTCACAAAATAATGTTTTACTAAGTCTCAAGGTTGGCTGTAGGACACACCATCTTAGCTAATATCACACAGGAGATCAGTTATTTCCCATTGTGATTCCCAATTGGCATCTTGCAGTGAGCTTGTTTACTGCGCTGCAGCAGAATGGATTGTCTGTTGTTAAGTACAAAAAAGCTGCATAAAAATAGTGTTAAGTCTCTGGCTTAAGCTGACAAATTCTAGGGAAGTCTAAATTAAAGATGAAGTATCAGAATAGCACTTGTTATGTGCAGTAATATTACCTTGGAATAGGAAAGGAAGACAGGGCAGGCAATAGCTTTTGTCTAGCCATTACCATGACAGTCTTTTACTTGGATTCAGAATAGTAAGAGCTCTTTAAAAGGTCCTTGTTTTTCCTTTTCAGATTTGAACAGAACAATGTAAGTGGGCCAGCACTTGTAGGCCAGCTTTTGGTCCAATTACAATTTGAAATGGTTGAGTTATAAGAAGAAGATGTTGACTGAGAAACCAGGCAGCACACTTATAATATTGGCAAGATGATGAAATCAGTTCTTTGGGAGAAGAGCAAACCTTTTGACTTGAGATGTATTGGATTGACTGGTTTAAAAGGCACTGGTCTGATGTAAGTACTCCACAAATAGTATTGAAAATCCAGTACAGTGAAACTTTTGCTTTCTCTGTGTCAACTGAATCCTTAAAGACATGCAGTGAGATAAATAACATTTAGACATAAAATTAAAAAACAAGCATGCCAAAACCAAACACAAAACAAGGGACATATTCTGGTTGCTGAGATAAGATGGAAATATAAGAATAGAAGGACAGGTGAGAGGGAAAAAAGTGCGTGGGTTAGCAGGTTGTCTGAACTAATTATGAAAGAAGAAGAATCCAAATAGGCTAATTGAGTAAGAGTGAAAACCAAGACGAGCAGATTGTGGAAGAGAGGAAACCAAGACAGACAAAAGTGCAGACAGAAGATGGCGCATGGTCAACTTGTGGTTACCCTGATGGTTGGAGAAGATCCTGCTTGCCTGGCAACTGAGTTTGGCAAAGAGGACGGTGATTGGGCAGAATGTTAACAGTGACTGTCATAGGGAAAAGTACTGAGGGACTTGAGGAACTATATAAGTGTGTGTTTCTTTTAATAAACGATTCTGGTTGCACTCCCAACCTGAGTCCGTGCTCTCCATACGCCCGCAAATGTGCTCTTTTGGAAGAGTAGATGTCAAAGGAAGGCGGACATGGCCATGAAACAAAATAAGAAAAAATGCCTCAAAAAGGTTAAGTAAGAGAGAGAACAAAGAAGAGTAGTATTTGCTGGATAAACTACACACCTAGGAGGAGAAGAATTAAAAATAAAATTTTATATCAGGGCAATGTTATGCATTTTGGTGCTACTCCCTTGGAGAGAGAACATAAAATGAAGAATAAACCTAAGACAATTCAGATCTCTCCAAACTCTTGTGTTCACAGCAGGACTAGGCTAACAAAACTATGCCTATTCCACCAGCCACATGTCCTCCCAGTACTGTTTCCAGGCACACAGAAATCTGTGTCGGTCAGAAGAGAAACTCCTGAGCAGCTTAGCTGAGGGAAAGGATAATCTTTGTACTCTCATCCAATTGAAAAAAATGGACGGTCTTATTCTAAACTCAAGCATACCTGGGTGGAAAAGAAGAAAGATTTGCAGAACAGATTTCTACCAGTTACTGTTCAAGGCTCAGATGAAATCACCTATCACGGACTGCTTAAAATCAGGAGAGTCACTTAGACTTTGTGTATGGACAGCAGGAAAAAATAGCACCTCCAGGCCACTAGTGTTCTAATTTATTTGTGGAAATGTCTTTCTCTGTGGCAACTACACTCCTAAAATAGACATAATCGGCAATGCAAGGTGAAGGGATTTGAATCTGTGCTCTAAATTTAGCTAATTGTCCTTCCTCTGTGTCACCATGTTTATTCAGTACCTCAGTAATAGTAAGATTTTCTCTATGCAGGGACTCTTCTCAATAAAAATCTATCCTTGTGAAGCTGCACAACTTCTGCACAGGCTCTGCATGGAGTAGTTGCTATTTTTCAGCAAGGAAGTGGGTTGCAGCTATAGAGAACAAAGTTTGGCTTCTATTTTCGAAGCCTGAGGCTCTGGTCTGCAGTCAAAGCCAAGCTCTTGCTGCTTGAGTTGTGTAGTGTTTAAATAAAAGTAATCTCAGTGTTAAATTCAAGCTCTCTATGCCATAGCAATGAAGATAACATACTGTGCCTGGGAAGTGCCTGTAGGGATGAAGCCATGTTGCTGGAAGCAGGTGTGTGCATACAAATAACAAGCATGGAGAGAGGAGCCCTCAGAAAGCACTGGACTTTTTGTGGTTCCCGGAGATTGTGTGGCTCAGTGGTTCGGTCGCTGTTGCAGCAGTGGGTGGCTGGACAAACCCACCTCCTTCCGTACATAGATCCTAGGAGATCACTAAGAGAATTTTTCTTTATCTTTTCTGGCTAATTTTGCATAGAAAGCTTTAAGGCACAAATAAACCACTGTCACTGAACTAATATGACCCAATTTCATATTTATTTATGAATAGGTATTGCATATGGCTCTTATTGAAAAGAATAAACCCATGTTAATAAGAATTTTAAGTACTTGAAGAGCCCAGGTGTACATGTCTGCTGAAATATAAGAAAAGTAATTACATTATAAGTATATCCCAGAAGCAATGCACTTAGCATTAAAAAAAAAAAAAGAAAAAAAATGGAGCGTCTCTGTGTCAGGACCCTGAGGGCGCCAATAGGCCTTAGTGGCCCTGACCAGCCTCACCTGGGACCCTGACCCACACTCCACACACAGGCCTGGGTGCCCCATTTCAGCTCAGCCTGCAGTTGTTGCTGAGCTGTGTTTTAGATGGATCTGTGCCTTGTCCCCAGCTGATGTTGGCTGAAGTTCCTGGGTTGACTTGACCTTGGTCGTGACTTGTCATCTCAAGTACATCTCATTTTCACTGGACTGTTGATAGCATCCACTACTGTGACCATCCTGCCCTGCGTTCCTGCTTGGGTTGTCCAGGATGATGCCTGTCAATAAGGACACAGTCTGCCCTGGAGTCACCTTTGGCTCCTGCTTATCCTCAGTCACAGAGCAGCTCCTGCTGCTCCCTGACACCCCCACTCTTTAAAAAATCTTTATTGATACAAACAATGGATAAGGTAGATCATTCAGAGAGATCGATGTATGGACCACTCCCTTACTAGAAGAGGAACGTGGAAGTAAAACTCTGTTATGAAACACTGCAATTGCTGAAGGAAGTAGCAGTTGTTTACAGTGTTCATTATTTATCTGCACTTCTTCTATTTTGAAAGATGCTTCTATACAACACCATGGAGTTTACCACAAAATCTATCTAAGGGGTTCCAGTAAGAATATTTTAAAAACTTTATTTGGCATTTTAAAATTTTGTAGGTTCATGATTCTCTTTATTTTTAGTAAAAAAGAGAACTTTTTAGGCAGGATATTATTTTCTGCTCATAGATATCTACTCTATGAGGAATGATTAAGAATATCAAATTAAAATGTTCTTAGATGCCCTTTTGTTCCTTTCAATCAAACAGGAGAAAAGGGATTATTTTGGCTTTCTAGTCCTTGCATTTTGTTTTTTCTTCTAGTGTCAACTGAATTGACAATCCAAACAATGTTTTTACAAGCAAATGATGCTGTCAATAGTCTTGCACTAGACCTTTGTCATGGGAGAGGGAGGGTTTGTCAGTGTCTGGTCATAGCTGCCTGATTCTGAAAGCCAGTCTTAGTGCCAGGCAGTCCTAACTTTCACCTGTACCAGTGAGTCCTTTACAGCAGAGGAAGGCTGGTGTAGTGTAGCAGTGTATACCACTATGAGAGGATGCTCATGGAAGATGTGATGCCTGGAGATCAGGGGAAGCTCAGTTGCATTGGTTCTAATGACCTTCTGATATAAGGATCCCTCAGGTTTGCCAACTATTTGAAGAAGAAGCCTGGCTTAAGTATCTAGCCTTCTGCCTCCAAATAATTCTCGTGCCACTATTTACTAAGACTCTGTTTAGACTTTCAAACACCTGGAGAGATATGTGTTTTGGTGCACACTTTTAAACAACAGTGGAGGGGACAAGGACATCAGTATACCTGATTTCATGGTGCAGATGATGCAGAGGAAATCTCTCTAACTCCTATAACTGATCTTTATGCATCTTTTAAAGGGGTTTTCAATAGGTTCTTTGCTGTTGAATAAACTTCCTTATGAAGTCAAAATATATATATATTTTTTTAAGCCAGCAGCAAGCTGGCAAGCGATGAAATCAGAGTAATAGGAATAAAAAACAAAGAAAATGGAGATGTGGTTCAACCAAACTCTTGGACTACAATGTGTGTGCTTTGAGGTCAGATTTATTTAATACAATTTCATTAACCTCTCAGAACTAAAATTGCATTCTTACTAACATGAATTTCCTAATTGAAGGGACTAGAATACTGCTATCTTAATTTGGGGTCTTTGGGGCTTAATGTTGTGATGGGAGAAATAATATTATAACATGCTTGCTTCTCAGTATCATCTGGTAAATTTTGACTTTTAGTATTGTAATTTCACTATTTCTGTTCGTATTCAACATTCATTGTCTCATTCCTGTGTGGAAACCCTCTCCCAATATTTCTTTTAAGATGTTTCTAGCTAGTTTATAATCTTAATTAACATGCACAGAGAACATTCTTTCAATCACTGATTCTGCATCCCAAAATAAAGACAGTGGTCCTTACACTTACAGTTAGGTTAATAAGACTTAATTTAGAAGCCTGAAGTTTTGGTGCACTGAAATATATATCATTAGAACTCTTACATGCAACATCTGGTTACATCCTATAATGTCATCCTATTGTAAGTGAACATTTAATCCTAACTCATTATGCCTCTCTGAGCAAGCTTCAACTCTGAAACCTAGGAAGGAGATTTGCTTCTGTTCACAGAGATTGATGCAATCTGTAATTAGAACCCCATACTCTTCCCAGCTGCTGTTGCTGGCACAGCTGCATTTGAGAATGATGTAATATAACTTCTATTGCAGCACTTCCTACTCTTTTCAGTCAAATGTACAAGCTCGCGAGCTTGAAACTCACCCGTGCCAGTCACTAGCCCTTATTTTCTATTTAACTTTGTGTGGGGTTAAAAGGAGCTAGCTTTAGTTGTTTGTGCCATCCAGTACAGAAGTTTGTTATTAAATGAAGGAGAGGGACAGCTGAAGATCAGTAGAAAATTTCTGAAATGCATAGTAGTAACATAACTTAGAATCATATTTGTGTAGGTCTAAGTTATACATCTAAAACTGAAGTACATAACTGTTATTACAGAATGAGGGGCTTCAACTCTGGAAAGCAATGCCTCCAAAAAGTAGTTATAGAAGACAAGAAACTGTCCAGTGTAATGTTTCAGTAAAAGGGCAAAGCAAATTTTAGAATTACAGATAAGGAAACAGTGACTCATATTTAGGATACATTTAGGTAATTCTACATCTGAATGTGGCTTAGATCAGATTGTTAGCTGCAAACCACTCTTATTCTTGTTAAAAACTGTGGAAGAAAAAGAATGAGATAAATTGTGTCTCATAAAGACAGATGATGTTAAACTAGAGAAACTGGTTCAAGGCAGCTTCTAATTAACTAGAACTAGATCAAGCTTTATGAAGACAGACAAATCTGTTGGTTTTTTTTGTTGTTGAAAAGGGGACTGAGAAATTTCTTATTTCCATGAGTAAGTTTCTGAGGAGAATAGTGGCTGGTCATAGTCTAAAAAATTATCAATGACAGGAAGGACAACAGCCAATTTCTAGAAACATAAATCAAGCAAATTCAAATGCTTGAAAAGCACAAGTTTGCAAATGTTATTTTCTCACAGATTTTAATCTCTGGAACAACTTAGGTATCAATGTGACCAGTCCTTCAACTGTTAAAATCAAGGTTAGATACATTTTTGAAAGATATGCTTTAGCCAAAAACAAGTTAGTGAATGCACTGGAAAGCTAATTGGATGAAATTTAATATGAAGGAGTTCAGACTAGAAGATTTAATGATCCCTTTTAGCCATGAAAGTCTATGATGCCAACCAAAAGACTCCAGTTGACCTCAGTAGATTTTTTTTCTGTAAAGATATCTAAGAGCACTAGCCTTCTTAGGCCACACACCAATAATTTAATTACTTTCCATTCTCAGTAAACTTTCCAGAAGAATCACATTCTACCAGGATTAAACACATCTATTTTTTAGTGAAGAGATAACAGGCTTCACAGAGAAGAATACAAGAGATATTGAACTGTATATACGCAAGTGAATTACAGCACCTGGTATCAAATCAATGGACCATCTCTGGTATATCTAGGTAGAAATGACCTGATGGCCTTCAAGTGTATGCAGTGAGTTAGAAACACATCTCTATTCTACTGGCAAAAAGAAGAGATTGTTGTTCAGGATGTGTTAGCTAAACAGAGTGATTGAATTTAATTGCCAGTCCAGCATTTCTTGTTTAAACTGTTTTGAAAGCAGCCCTGCATGATGGCACATCCTGTGAGGAAGGTGTAATATTTTGCCCATCAAAAGAGCTGAGAAGGCAAAACCTTGAATATTTTCCTTGTCAGCTGATATAAGGAACACGAGTTAATGAAATAGGTTTTGAGATTGTTTCAGTAAATGGCTTGCTAGGATAGGTTTCCTCCCTTCTACAGTGTGGAAAATTGGAAGAGAAGTGAGATTCTGTAATTGTCTGAGAGGTTTTTTTGCAGGAGCCCACATCTGCATATAGATATTTCCATTTTTGTTATTGTTACTGCAGAATATAGACCTGGAAACAATCTGTGGATCATTAGTCATAATGAAATTTAAGAAAGCAAGGGAACAAAACCAGTTTCCAGGTCCTCTTCCCTTCCTTTTTCCTCTCCCCCAAAATAATCCTGTATGGTGTTGCATTAAGGAGCATAAATTGGACAGACTCTGTTCCCTGTTATATCCGTATAGCCCCCTTGCCATCTGTGAGATGGTTCACATGGGCATCGCAGAATTTATTTCCACATATCTTGCAATTAATAACAAGTGATTCTTTGAACATGTGGTTCAAATTCTGCAGGGAATTTTATAACAAGATTTTAGTTTCCTGACAGCACTTCAAACTAAAATAGTTTCAAATATGCAGTAAAAGGGAAAATAGTTGCTGTGGGATAAACTTAAGGGTCATTTTTTAAAAGGACACATTCAGATACAAGATTAAGGCTCTCTTCTGAGCTAAGGGACCTATTCTCCTGTCTCTGAGTCTGTATTTCCCAATAATATAAATCAGAGTTATATATGCGTACTGAGTGGAGGCTAGATCCTTAATTGTCCTAATTATATTTTTTGGAGTGAGATAATTTTGTGTTGGGTTTTTTTCTTTCTTTTTTTACCTTTGAAAGCCTAAGTGTTTCTTCAATTCTTACTAGGTTTGGACAAATGTGTAAAAAGGAGGGGCAAAGATGCCCTATGGGACTCTGATTTACTGAAAAGTATGCTGACTGCATGAATCAAAAGAACAGGAGAACCACCCTGACTCTTACTGTTAATCAGCAGAAATTAATAAAAATATAAAAGCAGTTGTGCGTCCCTTCTAATAACATAGTAAACTGTTGTGGAAATATGGAGAACATGAAGACAAATGCTTTATTATATGATTAATGCTGTAATTTCATTTCTTAGATAGATGCTAAGCACAGCATCGTTCCAAGATTCCTCCCACAATCCGTAGAAAAGGATCTAAATGAAAATAAAGCCAAGCTATAGATAACAACCCATTCTTTATATTGACCCATGAGCAACCTGAAGAAGAACATATCACAGCCTTTTTGTTACTGGTCCTAATGCATGGAAGACATTATCCCTATGGAAACAATCCCATAAACTCCTATCATCCTATCTCCCTTGTCATCTTATCTGCGCTACTACTCTCTGCAGGGGAGACTGAAGCCAGCACTAGTATGTGTACATGGAGCAGTAACACCCTGGGATCTCCACCCTGCACCTAGGTCTACATGCAACCAAACCATGAAAGCATGGTGAAGCTGGGGTTTTTTTCTGACCAAGGGACATTCCCAGCAGCTGCTTCTTAGCAAAGATGGAACTTGGAGCACAGAATGTCTACGATGAGTTGCAGGCATAACAGAACTGATTTACTATGATGTTATTTCAGTTTTATGGTGATATGACACAACTGAATCGTTGCATCAGTCTCAGCATTTCTTTGCTTTCTTTTTGTTGACAGAAGACAGATTACGTGGTGCTATCTTTATCTATGTAGAATACAGAACATTTTCTTCCTCCTTTGCAGTTTATTTAACAGCAATTAAAATTTATCTAAAAACTGGTTGAACCATGTGCTCAAGACATCCAGGTTTGTGAAAGATCAATGCAATAGAGAAACAGCTGTGTCACTCTTGTTGATTTTTCAACTAGATTGTAAAATTCTTTAAGAAAATGCAGTTATAGTATATGTGTTACTCAAAACCACCACAAGACAGGATGCAGTGCATGTATGCAGTGGTCTCTAGGTATGAGTTCATAAAGTCCACCAAGAGGTGGTGAACGTGTAATCCTGTTGGTTTTGTCTTCCCATAGCAGCCACCATATTCTTTCATGTGGGCTGAGTCACCACAGAATCTGTTTTTGGTGGCCTTGCACAAATTTGGCCAACTCTTGTGTCCTGAGTTTATCACGTCTCAGATTAATCAGGACCACTAGTCTCCACAGCCTATCTCTGTCCTCTTAAAATGTCTCTTACCCCCCTCTCACCCCACATTCCCCCCTCAGCCTGATGTCTTTTTATTTTTAGATTACTGGGAAATAAAAGCAAAGTCATACTATTGTAGGATTCTTCTCCTCCTTGCAGAAAACCTCTTTCCCTTCTGTTGGGAGCTATTTGTATTATGTCACTTCAGAATTTGTTACTTTTCAGAAATTCCAATATAGCAGGCATATATGGAGTTAATATAATGTGGTCTGGTAATGTGCAAGTATCAGTTTGTCACTATTAAAAATGTCAAATAGTCCCCCAACATTTTCCGCAATCAGGAACCATGGTGAAGTTTTTCCAACTAGGGAGCTATGAAAGTCTCCTGCTTCCCTATTCTGCAAATTACTGAACACCACTTTTCTGCTTATAAATGTGAGACAAAACGGAAACAGCCAAAAAAATTACACAACTAAAAAAGGCGCATTGTTCTAAATCGTAAAACTGCCAGAAAGGTAAATTGCAGGTCTGAAAATGAATTTATTAAAAGAAGATGGAAGACCTGTTTTTTTCAAACCTTCCAATAGAGGCACTAAATCAAATCCCAAATCTTCAGTAGCAGATATTAGACGTCAAGCTTACAGCTCCCACATTTATCTCCCCATGCTCTGGGTGTAGCTTGGTTCAGTGCTGGAAAGAAGAGGGCTGCTATAATTAAGATGCAAAGACACTGTCTCTGTGTTCTTTCTCACACTATCTATACTGTTAGTCCTTGAAACACAGGCACCTGAGACTTAAAAAAAAAATAATTCATGCAGGGAAAAATAATATTTATTAAGGCAAAAGCTGTTGATAATTTACAACTTATTCAGGAAATCAGAGCATTATGTTTTCATCATTTCTCAAAAAATCTTTACTAAATTATTCTGAAAAAAATAAGTTGAAGGGGTTCATCATTTCTTCTACTAGCTCCCATAGTATCTTTCTGAAAATGTTTCCTTTCAAGATTCAAACACAAAGCTCACTACTTTTCTGTCAGATACCGCTGCGGATATTTCTGAAGAGTGATTTATAGGCTGTAAACCCTCTTACAAGTAAAGGAATTCAAAATGAAAAAGCATCACAGCAAATTAAAAAGCCAACCTAAAAATTAAAGTTCGGGCCTAAAACTTTGATTTGGTAGGTTGCCCTTCATGCAGCGTACAAATTGTTAAAACACAATTTGGTTTCTCTTCAAATAAAAAGAAATACACTCCATTGAAAAATCCGAAGACAGAGTGGACCTAGTAGGTTACTGGGATGAGTCAGCAAAAATGAAAGCTCCACCTATGGTATTTTGGCAAAACCAATCAAACAAACTGAGAAATGTCACAGTGATGACAGCCTTGTAAATTCATGGGCAAGTGACATTGTCTCTAATATGAAATGAATTACATCTATACAAAAAGAGTCAAAGCCTTCCAGAATGAGCATTAGCAGTAATGCAAAGGAGCCATTTGGAGAGAGTAGCAGGAAATTTTGAGTAACCTAAATTCTGCTTCAGAATAAATAAGTATTTTCTAAACATACAGGTTGTATCTGAAAGTGGAACGTGTTTGTGAAAATTCTCAGTATTTGTTCTGTGTATATGCTATGTGTTAAAGATAGATGGCTCTTAGTTTTGTCTTACTATTCTGTTCTGATTTTACCTCACAACTGCTGCATTTAGAATTCCCTGATTTTTAGGTAGCAGAGCTGAGGAGCTCCTCACCAAAAGATATTGTGAATGCATGTGTTCAAGGAAGATAAATTCTGGATAAATTCTTGAAGAGATATCTGTGGCAGATTACTAAACAGACAAACCCTATCTGGTTCAGGCCTGAACTATAAAATCGTTCCAGTCTAGGGGATTAGCTGAGAGAAACAACGGTTAGTAGTTCTTACCCCTCCTCTGCCATCTGGTTTGGGTGGCTGCTGGAGACAGGATGCTGGGCTGGAGGCACCTCTGATATTCTATTCTTCTTTTGGGCACTGCCAATGCAAGACACTCTCCAGAACATACCTTTGCCCCAGAATGCTTTCATGTTTGATTTTGATTCTCCTCAACTGCTAGATATATTAACTACTTGCACCATTATTACATCGAAAAGTACCTTTCAGAGTAATTTTGGCAGAAATGACTGGGTTATGTTTATAAATGAATATGCTTTCCCTAGCAGAATTTAAACTTAGACTTGGGCTCTTAGGTTTTTGGGGTTTTTTTGTTGGTTTTTTTTTTTTTTTTAATATATGTGTGTATACACACAGAGGAATACATGTTGAAACAGATTGAAGGAATGACTCCTTTAGCAGACTAAGCTGCTGCACACATTGTGTTTTAATGAACAGCTGTGCTCTTCCCTCTCAATTAGTGTCCACAGCACAGGTGGAACTGAAAACAGGAGAGAAAACAGAGGGCTGCATCAGCAGTACAAGGAAGTTCCTACATTTGAGTCAAAGGAAAAGGCCACTTTATCATTTTTTTCACTTTCTGGGATGAATGAAGGAGGAAGAGGATTGAGTGAAGTATGTGAAAAATAATTAAAAACAAGGGCCAAGGAGTATCAGCTTGAACACACAGTTTAAAGAAGAATATGAGAAGTGTAGTTAATGGCTAGAGAGAAATGGTAAGGAGTGAAAGCTCAGGGCACCCTCAGAAGGATTGTACATGCCAGTCTTGTGATGTCTTCTGCTCAGAGTAAAAAGGAGAAGGACAGGGGTTTATAACAATCATCAAAATTATTTATCGTTTTTCACCTTACAACGTATTCTGTCATTTACTGTGGATCTACTTGAAGTGTTTTTTTCAGCTTTATGTTTTAAATGTAGCTTTTACCGAATTCCCCTCTCTGTTTTTCCCTATGACCTCAACTTGTCATTGCTCTTATTCTACTATACTGGAAATAATGTGCCATTATCCAGTCATTTGATACTGTTCCCATATGCACTTGTTGATTCTTATAGGATTTACCTGACAATACAGGCTGGGACAGCAACTGTACCCAGCTTAGCCTGGTCATGACAGAGAGTGTTTTTTGTGCAGAGCTGCCCAAGGAGATATAGCTGGATGACTATTGGGGTAAGAGGGAATTGGAAGTAGATGTAGCTAACCACTAATGCTGTGGTCGTAGTTTGGGTGGGATTCTTAACACCTGCAGGTCAGAAAGTACAAGGACATCTACAACTGAGCTGGTCACCTTTAACTCTGGGAGAGAGCAGCACAGTGGAGAGAAAGAAGCATTTTTATTGTGGGATTTACCTGACCAAATGTAGCTGTTTAGTTCAAATGAGAGAAATTTCAGCATAGAAATTTCCATTTCTCTATGGCACTAAAGAGGAAGCCTCACTCAGATGTAGAAGTCTACATTTGTTCAGATGAATTCCATGCAGAGTGCCTGCTATGGCAGAGCACAGAGGGGTATCTTCACTCTGATTTGCTGCAGAACTTCCTCTGAGCAGGGGTTGATGCTCAGATTTTCTGCAGAAGAAAAGAATAGTCTCCAAGGGTTTCACTTGCCCTAATATTCATTAATTCTTCTTTTATATTCCTGCTGTGAATGTATAGTGTGTCAGTCATACTGAATTAAAACATAGCATGACCATGAAGAGATTTTAGCAAACACTCATTCATTCACTTTTTTTTCTTCCCCATCAAAAACTTCTTTAAAGCAGGCTACACTATTTCATTAGTGTAACCAAGTCTGTGTTTTTTTTTCTGTGTTCTGAAGCCAATGAGGAGCTGTAAAGCTATGTATATCTGCTCAAACATGTCGATAGAAAGTTCTTTATAAACATTACTCCACTGAAAATGGAGCAGCCTCTGGAGAGCTTGATTTTTTCAAAATACAGGCAAAGTGTTAAACATATAATCCTACTCCTGTGTGATTAATTATATCTCAAGTTGTGTGAGACAGGCACTCTGAACTTACAAAAACATGAAAACCAGCACTCAGAATGAATAAACTCAAAAATATGTATGAAAAATAAATTGGCTTCTTTTGAAATTTCATATGTTGGAGAGATAAATGAAGTTGTATAAATTTACTTCCAAGAACTAAGCTCATATTTGAAACAACAAGATAGATGGAAACAATGTCTCCTTGTTCCCTCCTGCATTTTAGATGAGATGCTGCCTCGCTGCGTGACCTGAAGGAGTTGTTGCAGTATAGAAATAGCACCAATACAGCAAACTGTGCCTCATTTCTTATGTAGACACATAACAGTCCTTAAATGTTAATATACATGCTAATTGCCATTGCTATATTCTACAGTTTGCCCCTCTCCAGTCCCTAATTCCTTCATGTCAGTAAGCATGACAGGCCAGGTTCTAGCAGAGAAATAGAAGACTATTTGACCTGTTAAGTTAGCAGAAAATATTACTCTAAAGGGAGAAACGAAATATACATTTGCTTCAAATAACCCTGCACTGGTTGCCATTAAATACTAAAGAATTTTAAAAACCAGACATTCATTGTTTCATGCTTTTAGTATGTGGGAAAGCTGATATTTTGGATGCTTATACTGGTGTCAGCAGAGAATTCATTCTTTCAAAGCACCTGTAGAAATGTCTAGGGAGAGCGTGCCTCAGAGCCTTTTCCCTGTGCTTTTACAATTCTTGTCTAGTCAAGAAAATCTGCTCCATAATTTAAGTTTCTTTTTAGGATACTCTAACTTACAATGCTGCACATGCCACTCATGGCCAAGATTCCAATAGGGAATTCTGAAGGTACACACCATTGTAGCTTTTCCCAGCCCCATTTTGCCCCTACACTTCTTTCCTCAATAACACGTTTAAGAAAGGCTGAGGGCTGGAAACTGAAGGAAGTGGGTCAGCTTTGCGCCGCATCAGCAACATAAAGACTCTGGAACAAAAGCCAAGAGTTCTGCCCTGACTATCTAACCGTGACCATGGCATTCTCCATCAGGAAGATACTCATAATTTCAGGTAATTAAATGACTAAAAAGCTCATTCTGTCTTTGGCAGCCAAAATTAAATGTGCCAAATGAGCAAAACCTGCTTAAATGAATGAAATACTGAGGCTGCTATTGATTACAATTGGTTAATTCATTTTAGGGAATATTTTGATCAATGTTTTTGACTGCTGAAAATGATGTTGTAAATGCAAAGCCAACATTCATTTTTTTTATTGTTAGGATTGCTGGGACTGGGGGAGGGGTTGGTTTGTATTATTCTGCTGCAAGAACAAAGATACGGCATGGTGGTTTTGGTTATTTCTGCTTCTGACAAAAACATCCATGAAAATTTTTGAAAAAAAAAAAAGAAAAAATAGGATTCATTATTTGGTAAACAGTTCCCAGAAAATGTGTACGTTCTTCAGTATGTAGCCTGCTACTTCAAAATGCATATATATATATTTTAGAAATTATTAGAACACATTTTAGGCAGCTAAATCTGATCAACGTACTTTTTGGACTACTGCATTACTCAATGAAAGAAAAGATTCTTCTGTTCTGTAAAAAGATTCTTCTATTCCGTAAGTTCAAGAAATAAGGCTCTTCAGAAACGCAGTATGTGTAATTACCAGATCTGTTTTTAGAATGGTAAATGCTACATTCAAAAGTGTTATAGACTTCATTATGTCTAAATAACACATTTTGATAGATATTCATTTACTGTGTGCTGAAAAAGATCTTTTAAGAGGCTTTTGAAGGTTAATATATATGTATAATGGTGTACATACATATTAATATGTCTATATGTAATAATATGTATTGGTCAGAAATAAATTAATTCATATTTAACACAGTATTCATGATCTTGGCTGTTTTATTTCTCAGACAGTCCAAAGGGTTTGGATTCTAAGCACCCAATAAGTTTCCATTACAATGAAAAATGTGCTGGAAGTAAACATACACAAAATAGATTGCCAGAACTCATTTTCATTCTTTGCATTTTTATTATTTGAAGTCTTCTTATAAGTAGAACCTAACAGTAAGGGAAATTGAGAACAGGAATATTGTTACAGCTACCACTATTTTAACTTCAAGTAATGCAGTGCATTGCAGCAAAAGACAGACTCTGGTTTTAAAGTATTTCTGAGATTGGATGGCCCAGAGGTGCCTAGTCTGCTGGGAATTTTTGGAGACTTGGTTTCTAAAGGTAGAGTGGAATGAGGAGAAAAGAAAGTGAAGGCACTCTCTGTTTGCTTTTGAGTGCTACATCCATTCCCCTGAACCTTTCATGTCAGTTGGCCTTTCATTACTATCGAGCAAGTCTGATGGCAGTGGCCTACTTTTCCAACTTTATTTCTTTGAAGTGGTAGAGACGATTTTTACACAGAACATGTAAGTAGATGGAAAACTTCTTGTGTCCGGCTATTCCCCACAATTGCAGAAGAGTCTAGGGAAAGCTTGACCCTTAATGTTTACATCCTCTGATCTGGCAGGCTCTTGAGCGTATACAACAAATAACTCCCACAATTGTTGCACTGAACCCAGTGTGTTACAAGCACGTGTAAGAGCTTGAGGGTTTTGGAATGGGGGGCTCTTCAATACACTTGCCATCTAATTTCACACCTTTGCAAATGCGCTTTGCTGAAAGCATGATGAAGTTCAGCTGAATCCCTTTGACACAATGATGGAGACAAGTTGAGCTTCACCCTGATATGGATGTGCACAGACAAGAGATTTTTTAAATTAGCTCAGCTAAATGAAAATACAGTGTGTCCCCTGCAGAGCTACCAAGGTCAGTGAGAGTGCTGGTAATCTGCTGTATAAATGCCAGATGCAGAAGGTATAGTGCCTGCAGGCATTTTTAGTTCACATTGTTTATAATGGAAGTCAAACGCCAAGCTTCATTACAGTAAAAAGTTTAGTGTTTCTTCCTGTCTTGCTTTGACATAAATCTGAGTACAAATAAATAAATAATGGTCTAGTAGTTTAGGCAGTATCCTTTTCCGGGCTGGCACAATTCTCCAGTAAACTTTAAAGGGGGCATGTAGGAACTTTAGATAATAAGACTTCTTTTCACAAGTTCGGCCACAAATTTGCCCTTCCATGTAATCTGTCTTATTAAGAGCCAGTTTAATAAAGTGATTTGCAGTTACGCATCTTTACCTCTTACAAAACATTTTTTTTCTATTTAATTCCTTCACCACACAGTTTGACCCATTAACCTGCAAAGGCAGACATTCAACCTTTTTTTTTTTTTTTGAGTGTATGTGCGGCATGACTTGTTACGTGCAGCAGATTTTCTTTATTTAGTAGGAAAGGAATGGGCATTTAGCATAAACTGGAAGCTCCTGGATCTTTGGGTCTAAATCTCAGCTGCTGTAAGCAGTCATTCTTCATAATCCCTTTAATAAACTTATTGAGTGGGGGAGGCAAGAAGTCTACTGGAAAGATATTACCCTGAATATCTTTCTCCTAATGACTAGAAACCACCTTCTGATTTCCACACTAGAATTATTTATGGCCAGTTTTTATCCATTTGTTCTTGTGCCAATGTCGTCCTTTAGTTTAAGTAGATCCTCTTTCGCCCTGGTGTTTCCCTGTCTGTGTATTTATAGACAGTAATTCAATATCCTTTTAGCCTCTGTTTTATTAGAATACCCAATGCCCCCCCCCCCCGTTTTACTCTTCTTCTAAGACTCATGGTTCTGTGATCACTCCAAGAGTCTTTTTCTTCACTTATTCTTTGCTGAGCAGTCTTAAATACTGCGTAGTTCTCCAAGAGTGGTCAGCTCAATGTCATGTAAAGCCACTCAAATGCCATGGCTCCTTCTGGAAATACCTAACCTGATATAAGTATGAATTAATTTGTCTTTTTACATATATCACTACAGTCCACAGGCATCACTGGTACACACAGATCCTCTCCTTTTCTAATATTTTAAGCTGATAACATAAGTTCTTAATATTATCCCCTAAGTGTATGACATTATCCTTTGCATGATTGGATTTTTATCTCATTACTATTACACAAATCTCCAAGGTTATCAGGTCTTTCACAGCTCTCTTGCATGGGGGATGTTTCCCAACTTCATGGCATCAGTAAATTGCATTAAAACAAGCTTTCTTTTGCACGAGGGTCACTAAAAAAAAATAATAATGAGATAGCTCCCAGTACCAATTCTTTACTGGAAAGATTCCTTCAGCATGTTCAGCTATTTTCTCCCTTTACCTTCCTTTTTGTCTAACTTTTGCACTAGTCCTAAACTTCTCCATGTTAAACAACATGTTCTCCCAAAGCACCATATAAAATGCTTAAAAGAACACCTCAGAGAAATCCCATGTATTTTCAAAGTAAATTAACAGATTAATTTAGCATGATCTGTTTGGTAAAGTTCTGCCATGTTTTATGACATTTTATGCCTTTAATTCTCTCTTCCCTTAGATTTATTTTAAAGCCTTTCATTCCATTCTGAAAAGCTTGCATGTTATTGAGATCTGACGAGTAGGTAAGTATTTGCCTGAAGAAAATCTCTCCACTATACTTCATGACAAGTGAAGCAGAAAGTTTGGGAGATGTGGGAGAACAGGATGGTAACAGGATTGTGGAAGAAGGAGAGACCAGAAGAAGGAATAGAAGAAGCAGGAACACTGTCAGGAGCAAGTCCAGATGACCCGTAAACAAGGCCTGGCGCCCGACCGATGGAGGGGAATTCCGCCCGTCCGGCAGTTGGGGGTTGCAGGGGTGTGTCAGTTGGGAAAGAAGGTGCTTGGTACTATATAAGCAAAGCGTTTGCTATAGTAAACAATTCTGGTTGCATCTCCGACCGGGGTACGTGCCTCCATACGCTACAGGGAGATGTGTCTAGATTGAGTCCTCAGTCTGTGGGTTAGTGCCATACCTCCATAGCACACAGCCGGAGTAACTCACAGCCACTAGGAAAGGAACCCACTGGAGAACAACCAAGATTCTAATACGACACATTTTCACATGTAAAAGGCTTGCTGGAAAGTTCAAGGTTTTATTATCATTCTTAGCACAAAGCAACACAAAATCAGTATATTCTCTTATTTATATTTAAAACCAGTACTACCTACTGCCAGCCACATGTTTTAGCTTAGTCTGTGTTCTTTCAGCCTGTTTGAAGTTACCTGATTTGAGATCCTCTGTAATTTGTTTGGTTACAAATAGTAGCATCTTTTTTAAGTGATTGTAAATTGTTTCATCCCCCACTCACCAACAGTTTCCAAACTGTTCACTTTATTCAAGGCTTGTAAGAGGCAGGTACCAAACAGAAATCAACCTTTTGTTTCCATTTGTGTCTCACTGATTTTTGGGCTGCCTGGAGACCAGTTTCTCTCGTACGGTATGGAAAAAAATACACCTACGTTAATCTTTACCTACCTGTATATGGCACGTTGTAATCAGTTGTGTCTGATTTTCCCTGGAAATGCTGGTGATGGTCTCCAGGATTGCAGTGGGAGGTAATATAGGCAATTCAGAGGACCTCCTTCTTCCTGGGATCTTTCCCACACTGAGGCATCACAATTCACCTAAAAAAGCTGCAGGGAGGTACAGAATTAGGCTCCAGATTAGCTTTCATTGTGATTCAGATAAAACATACAAGCAAATGATGGGGACATAAGTTGAATTTGTGAAATGCAGTTGAAGGCATCACAGTTTTCCATAAAATGTTGACTTTCTAAAGACAAGAAAGACTAAGGTTTTTTCTTTTTAGAGAGAAGGTTTGATTTTCTTGTACTTTGGAAAACCTGGAGCATACTGTATACATGCTGCATAGACCTGAATCTTGACATTGGTTTATGTGGCAAACAAAACCCTAACAACTTCCTTATGCCATTTGAGTAAAAGTCATGCATGGCCTTTCTCTACCTTAACAAGGAGAGGGATGCAATACCATGGTTTACAGAGGGGACCTTACATAATTTAAATAAGAGAGTGAATTAACAAAATTATTAAAACTTCTTGAAGGGAAATATCAGACTGGTAGGCCAGAGGAAAAAAATGCTGCAAAGACACTAGTGTTTTTAGACTTAATGTTTCACTTTTGCAATAATTCAGGCATAGACTTTGATTGCCGTCCTAAACAATGTGAACTCTACACTTGGAGTTTATGAATTCTTCAATTATTTAATTATCCAGTATATATAATTTTATACGATCTATAAATGAGCAGTACTTGATAGTCCCAGAGCAGAAGAATTCAGAAACATTTAAGATTTGCATCCTTTCCTTATCGAATACTGTCATTTCTTTGGCCCAAGAGCTTCCTTGCTCATACTCTGAAATGGAAAAAACCAAACCACTTTACTGCAGTATTTTCTCCATGGCTGAGTTACAAGTCTGTCGTTTACCAAGTGTTGAATGGTCTTGTGGCAAAACATAGGGTGGGAGCAAGGAAGTTTGTATTCTAATCCTGGCTGTGCCCCAGGCTTTGTATGAATCCATGGGCAAGTAGTTTAACCTCTTTGATCGTCAATTTATTTAGCAGCAAACTAGGGGGAAAATTATATAGTCTGTCTTGTGCAGGTGTCACAAGGGTACCTTCTGGCACTTTTAGATGGAATTGAGTGCTCTAGAAAAAGCAAATTTTATTACCTTCTACCCTACTTCTGTCTATTAACCATCAGTGGAGATGGGATCAGGGGCCTTTACCATTTGCCAAGGGAGGTGCATGCAAAACTCAGTTTGAAGATTTACCTAAATGTTCAATGTTAACTATTAAAGCCTTCATTAATGAATTCCAAACAGGCAAAGATTCCTTTAGTCCCATAATTCACTTGCCCTTTTAATTATGATACCTGTGACCACTCAAAATAAATTTCCAACAGGAGGTTAATTATTTCTGCTCAGCATCTCCCTTCCCTGACAATTGCCACTTGGAACATTTTTTCTAGTCAAAATCATTTCAAATAAAGCTAAATTCATAAATGAATGCCAATACTGGAAAGATAAGCTTGGCATCTGGACATTTGAAGCTGCCAGGTGTATCATATATGTGACCACAGCTGTTCACTGTGGTAACTGAAGGGGAAAAAATGAGCAAAAGAGAGATAAGCATTAGGAAATAGCAAGAGGCAATGCTATGTTATTATTTTAATTACAAGGGGGTAATGATTTTCTTTGTAATTGCAATGCAAAGTTGCTGTTGAATATCCAATATGTGCTTGGAATGATGTTCTGATGCAAGTTTTCAATAAAAATGGAGGCTGCTTGCAAGTGAGATGTTTAAACACATTAAGCAGAAAAGCAAAAAAGTAGAATGATGACTTCTTGTTACAGATTTGGAAGACCCAGATCCATCTCCAAATCAAGGAAACCACAAGAATAATACAACACAGAAAAAGGAGAAGAAATATGTAAAATCACTTTCACAGTATATGACATAACAGCAATGCATCACAGATCACTGCCATAAAAATAATTTTTAATGTAGGGGGGCTTAAGGGTATTTATTTGGATTTTACAGTCGCTTTTCCTGACCTGTTATAGTTACCTCCCATGCTGTATGTATATGCATTGGTCCAGGTTGATTTGCATTCTTGACGGCTTACTGCAATCCCTAATTATTTTGTCATGGCTCTCCAAAATGCTAACCAACTGCACATCAGGGAAACATGCATCCCAGTAAGAGTGAGAACAAGGGTTAGGACCTAGGGGTGGAATTCCTGAACCCTCCTCAGCAAAGGATCCCTGGAGGGTGCAGGCACAAGCGAAGCATCCCTGCTGCTTCCGTTGCTCAGAGAGGCCAAAGAAGCATTGGCTGCTGCCCTGTGAGCACAGAGGGAGAAGAGAAGGGCATGCCTCTGAGGTCTCATGAATAAACTGCTGTATATAGCTCTAAGGTGAGTTTGCAGGCGTAGCACTGGGTGACCAGTTTTTTTCTTGGTGCAGCATCTGTTTGAGGGTCACAGCAAAAAAGCACACCTTCCTGTTTAACTGTTCCAGCACACGCCATTACAGTTAGCAGTTGAGAAAGTGAGAGTTATCATTTTAAACAAATATGAGTAGCCCAAACATTTCCCATTCCCAAGGTGTCCCTCAGGTCAGTTGTCCCTTTGGAACTGGCCAAGAAGCTACCTGGATCTCCTCGGGCAGCAGGACAAGATAACATCTCACAAGTGTGTTACAATGACCCTTCTGTTAGTATACTGAACATGTTATTTCTTTTTTCAGATTTAGGTAGGGATGTGACTTCAGCAAGTTATAGCAATGCGAAAGCGGAAGAACATAGGTAAATTTTAAATGCACATTCTGCAGAGAAGGATCTGTACTGCTGAGGTGAAGAAGGATGGTCTTAAGCCTGGAATTTTAAAGATAAATATTCAAGTCCCAGGTCTGTGACTTCACGTCTCACAATATGTCCTTGAGCAAGTCATCTGATTTCTATGATTCAGATCATTGTTTCTAAACTCATCCTTTGTTTTCTTTGTTCTTTCTGACAAGAATATTTATCCTTGTGTGTTTGCACAGTGCTTATCATACAGGACTCCCAGTCTTTGAACAGGTTAATGAGGTGTAAGTTATAGTTTGAATTTATGATAGCAGCTATTCTGTAATAACTGCCTATTCTTATGCCATGGTAAGTGTAGGTAGTTTTCTTCTTCAGTGAGGGGTAAGCTGTCTCAATTTTGCTGCAGAGTGAGAGCAAGCACTCAGACTATTGTTAGAGAGTAGTAAAAATGCAATAAATCTACTTCCCAGCTTACCTTGTGACAACTTATACATGTAGCTATCTTCCTGGGTAGATTTTTTGAACTCAGCTATAATCAGCACATGTCGACAAATCAACACAATACTGAAATTATCAGATCTTTAACAACATGCTTAAAACCACAAAATGTAAAAGGTTAAGGATTTTTTTGAGAAATGCAACATGTTAGTCTTCACTTCCATTGAAATCTGCCTCGGAAATTGGTAGCTGGCTTTTCCTCTTTGATTACTTTTGGAAGGCTTCTGGTGCTTTTTCTTCATGATCCTCCTCTTCCTCCAAACTTCTGAATGGCAAACACACCACAAGGTGAAGCCTGTAGGTAACTTGTTTCCTCATCAGTGAAAGTCAGGCTATTGATAGTAGATAGAAGCAGTTAAATCCTTCAATCATAGACAGTCACAACACTTACAATAAATAATTGAGGGTGAACTTCTAAGGTTTTATTGTAAATATGTTCAGAATTGTATGTATGACCTTTTTGCTCTTTCTAATATAGTTTACACCACCCAAGAATCAATATTTCTGCCTTGTAAATTAAAGTTTTTCTAATGTTTCCAATGCATCCTCCCAAGTTTTAACATCTTTTTCTTTTTACCAGTTTCTTTTTAAAAACACTTATTTTTCCTCATAAGAAAGACTTTATGAATTAAATTTTTTTCCTAAAACCCCACATTCCAAGAAATATAAACACACAAAAATGGTGTAATTACTAGAAGTGGTGGAACACTTATTGGCATAGTTGTGCTTTCTGCCAGGAAATCTTGGTGTAAAAAAAATTGAAATGAGTCATACAGCATATGGATTTTTGCCTGTTTTAATATCAATATTTGTCATTTCAGCAAAGTCAATTTTATTTTGACATGTAAAATGCATTGTATTGACTTAATCACTACAATAAGCCTTTATTAAATTTAATTAGTGTTTTCAGAACTTACTATTTCATACAAAGATGTGAAGACTTTCTAGACTGATTGGCAAAGCCAGAGACCAAAATTCCAGAATTTTCTTTGGGACAGAAGTTTCTGTTGTTTGTCTAACAAACAAAATTGTCTACTGAATCTGAGCCACATGTTAAAATCGTTGTAGGTCTGCATTACATCTTATTTTCCAGACACCAGACCTGGTATACATAAAGGTTAAACCAGGGATTTGCATGAATGTTATCTCACTTTACAGAAACTTCTGTCCTTTAATTCTTTGCAGCCTTTCCATTTTCCTTTTCAGCACTACAGTCCAAGAATTACTGTTGGTTCATAGGCTGTGTTACAAAATAGTCTTCCTTCTCATCATAAAGGTAGAAAATGTTGGAAAAAGATTTACTGTCCTTGTAGCACATCCTGATCATAGGCAATAGCCTTATTCATTTTTCATCACCCCGCCTTTCCATTTAAGCTAATTCATCTCCGTTTTCTGCCAACTTTTTTTTTTTTATTTCATTTTCTGAAACTATTTTCCTACTGTTTGACATTTAAAATCCAAAATAAATAAACATTGGCTGCTATCATCAGCTAGGTGCTCTTCCGCTGTGTCTGGCTTGTCACTTTCCTGATGGGGTTATTTCTTTTTAATCTCCATATTGGCTGCTAATCTAGTCTGTCAGTCTTCTGTTTCTATCCTTTTTCTCTCTGAATCTGCAATTGAAATAAAGTTTCATCAACTTCCATTTCTTTGCAACTTTACCTAAAGAGATTTCACCCTGATTGCTGTGTTGGGCAAGGTTCCCAAGACAGTGTTCCCTCTTGCACAATCTCTCTTTCCTTTTAAAAAGGAAAGGAAACCAGAAGAACGCACCCGTGTGAATTGCTGCCTTAAAGCTCATACCATTTGTTTCTCTCATAGGATCATTACTAAGATTCTTCCTTCTTAACATCCATTGCCCTTTAATGTTTCCTGTTATCCCAATTTAAAAGAGAGAAGGGAAATGTGTTCAAAATGTGCTAGAAATCAAAAATCCATTAAAAAGCTTTGAGCAGTTCAAAGTTGGGAAAGGAAATTTTATTCCCATGTATATTTTAAATATTACAAATGTGTTACATACAGTGGCATCTTCCAAAGGTCATTCAATTGAGTCTTTGTAAACAAGGTATGGGGGATCCCATTTCGTTGCTGGCTAAGATCTGATTCACCATTACTCCACAGCAGTGGAAGCTGCTGGAGCTAATCAGGGTGTTATCGGCTCTGACTGTTATTGCTGCTGCATAGCAAATAAGGCAATAAAGAAAACTGTAAATGAAGGACTTCTTCTTTTCAGGGGTATACCTGATGCTTGGAAGATTAATGAAGAATTCCTGGTTCACTGTTTACTAAAGAAACCTCTGTTCTATAGTATTTTAATTGTAAATCCCTTATTTGACATCCTAACTAATGGCTCCTGCTGAATTAATAAAAGCGACATATTAACTTTAAATCCCAGATAAAGTAAAGATTGCTGTTTTAATATCCCATCCATATCCTTTATCTTTCTACAGGGGCTTTCAGGCCAGTAGTTTTAATAACATGCATGAATGAAGATGCTCTTTTTTAACACAAATGGTGGCAAAGAGTTTTTCCTTTATATTAGCAGGCAATCAATTCCAATAGCTTTTTAATGCTTTCTTAAAGAATCAATTTTAAAGCAGAAGCTCTTCAGGGGACCCTCTTAAACTTCTTCACAGACAGTCTCCTAATTTTCTATTACAATGCAATCTAAAGCAGCTACAAAAATAATGCAGATAATGTTTGCTGGGTAATGATTTCCAATTTCCCCATTCCATGTACCCTGTTATTAGGAGGATCATCTTAGCTGTGTAAATTAATTTTCAATTCACTTCAGGGGAACATTACAATGATTTATTCAGCACTGATGCTGAAGAAAGTGTTGGGAGGATTTTAGCAAACTGAGAAACAAAATCAATTTGTTCTGATTATCGCCGTCTTAAAAAATGGGAAGACAAAAGGTTCATGGGAATATATTAGAAGTTAGCATACACCCCACAGGTTAGTCAGTGTGATCCTGGGTGTAGTTACCTGACTAGTAAGAGCAAACAAAATGTCTGAGACTTGCTGGTTTCTCCCCACGCTTCAATGTTTTGGAAAGACTGGACAGATTCTAGGGTTCTGTGTGCAGTATACAAAACAGTCACTAAAACCATCTCTGGTCAGTGAAGAACGTGTTTGCTGTAAGTTAGACAAGGAGGAGATTGTTTCAAAACCAGCTGTATTATTGGTAATGGCACCCAAGCTTTGGGAGAGTTCCAGATTAGGAAGAATTTTGAGGTTGGCAAACAAAGGAGCTGTCGTATGGTAAGCATCTGGTAACTAGTGCTCGGGGAACTTATACCAAAGTGCTCATACACTGCTGTGCTCATACCAAATGAACACCTGTAAGTACACATATCAGCTGAGATCTGAATGTTTGATTATTTTGATTTAGCTGTTCAATTTTTAAAAGTAAGATTCATGTCACCTCACTTTGATCACAGAAAAAAAATCTGATCCAAGTGAGAGTCCCTTTGGAGAAAAGAGAGAGAAGTAGAAAAACTTTGGAGTCAATACCTCTGACTTATTTAGATGCCTGTGAGTCAAGCTCTGGCATGACTACTCTTCAGTCACTGTAAAGAGAGCCTGAAGTGATTACTTCGGACAAAATGACAGATTTTGACATAGAAGTTATTTACATTTGAATTTAGTAATATGTTTTGCAGTGATATCTAGGATTTTACAGCAATTGCCAGTAGTTAAAACAAAAGATCAAGAGGAAATATTTTTTTTCACATGAAAAGCTTTGAAAGGGTTGTTGATAACCCCTGAGTCCGTCAGCATCATCATGGAAGGAATTGCAGTTTTGTTTAGTACTTTTTAAATGAAAGCAATTTTATTAAAAAATCCAAGTCTGCACGCACATAAGATAGAAGCTTGTGAAATCAGTTGGAGGTTTTAGGGATGACCACATTCAATTACAGGAGAAAAACAACCAATCAGTTCTGAGCTGCCAAATTGAAAATTGCCACTTTCTGTGGTTATAGTGGTAGGAAGGATCCCCCAAACATCATAAATGGCATAAAAGGAATTGGTCATGGCCACACAGGAATTTTTGAATTATTTTTGTAGTCTGTCACTATTGCTAGTTTTCCCACACATCAATCAATATAAAAATAGTATTGAACCACTGATGCTTAATTTAGAGCTGAAGAAAGCTTGATTTCAATCAGAGCTGTGAAAGATCAAGAGAGAAATTTTGAAAGTCTGTTGCAGCAATGACTTTCAGAATTTTTCTTCCAGATCAGTATAATATTGGAAACCTGAAAATGAGTTGTCCTTTTTGTCATGGAGCCATAGTGAGGCATTGAGTATATCAGAGTTATCATGTTTCCAGCATGCTAGTAGCATAGTTGTCAAATTAAGTTTTTAACTGCAAACTGGCAAGGAGCTGCACTTGCATTATTTATTAAAAATGAAACAGTAAATAAGAATAAACACTCATAACAAAATAGCAAGCAGATACTGTCTTGTAGGATATATATATAGGTTGCCTGATTCCAAAGAAATTGAAGACCCTTCTGAGTATACGATTTTGAAAATACACAAAAAGACAAAACAATGATATTATTACACTGCCAGCCATAGTCAATTGCCTGATGCGACTGGAACACGACTTGTCTCTTGAATGGTTTCTTAGCTTCAGTGAATAAAGCTAGTAGTCTAAGTTTGTAAACATAACAATACTCAAAATGTTATGGACCTTTACATTTGAGGATCTAGTATGCTCTAGGGATATCTGAAAAAATATTCTAAATCAAACCAAGTAAAGCTGTAATTAGCTGGGCAGTTTTTCTCTGAAGAGGGTCTCAGAAAAGTACATATGAATAGGACAACCGTACTGCGATGTGTTGCCTGAAATATGAAAGCTTTTGACAATGAGCCCATTCAGGGACTTCTTGTGGAAGAGAGTACACTTGATAGACCCTGATAAAACTAAAAACTTTCTGAGTCCATACACATTTTTGTCACCCACAACATCCTGCTGCAAAGAGGTCTACTGTTTCAAAGAAGATGTAGTTAAGCAATATTCCCTTTTTCTACTTCACACTTTTCCCCTAATGATTTCACTCTGTTGCTCCAAGTCTTTTCATCACAGAAAGTAATGTGTAATTGCTTGTTTCTTACTTTTCCATGTCGTTATTTTATTCTGCTTCACGTTTGTCTCTCAGGTTGGAGAGTAGTGGTCATTTTAATCTCTTCTGGTATGTAAGTTATTCCAAATCTTCAATTATCCCTATCGCTTTTCTTGATACCATTTCTGTTTCTTGATAGTTAAAAACTTGATAGTTAAAAACTTACTTAAGTAAATCAATTTACTTAAGCTCTCACAGATCCCTGATCAGTGCACAGCCTTCTACTGTACTTTATGTTATTCCTACCTTAGCAATTAACAGTGTTGTATTTTATTTGTATTTTTTATAAACAAATGAAGTTCTACAGCACATATTCTCACCTTTAAGAGTAATATTGGAGAGATCATTTCCACTTTACTTGTAAATTAGAGTATTAGATGAATTCAGTTTCATTATCCTGACTTAATTTGACAATGTCAATAATATGAGAAATTCAGAAGGGAATTCATTTTACCCAAAACTGTCTAGGCATCAAGTGCCCCTCTCTCATCAGTGCTAGGTGTCTACTGCTTCCTTTACAGTCACAGGAGAGAAAGAGGAGCATCTCTGGAGAGCTGTTCATCCCATTTTAAGAAAGATGTTTGTTATGTGGTCTGAATTGGTCCCAAGAGGTTGGGAATAATTGCACATTGGAGGTCCTTCTCTTTCATTCCTCTAGGCTCTCTCAATCATTGATAGTAACTTACTTTGATTAAAATGGGAACTTTCAGACAACTAATTAGATGAAATTACTCCAGTTCTCAGTGTCTAGACTTGTAGGGGAGAGACAATGCAACAAATACTGTGATTTGGTGTCTTCATGGACAGCAAGATGCAGTTAAAGTAAGGGAGAAGACCGGAGAGTCCCTTCTCCCTGAGCTCCCACACCCTCCTGAGAGGAGAAGGGGAGACTTTTCTCTCTGTGCAGTGTGCTCCTCTTGCAGTGTGCAGTCCTTCTTTCCAGGCTGCTTTAATGGTATAATTTAGCAATACATCCAGACTAGATTGCTCCCTACCTCCTTCCAGGACATACAGTGCAGTGACAAAGGAGATCCTCTTAAAATGGTAAAGAGGTTATTGAAACGTGTCCTCCCCCACCAGACTCCACCACTCCTTCCCCAGCCTCTTGCAATTTCCTCTCTTTCCCTTTCATGTCAGCAAAACAAAGAAATCATTTTTAGCAAGGCTCATCCACAAGTTGGCAAGGATAACATTCTTAAATATCACAGTGCTATTATGATAAGCACAGCACATTCCAGACAGAAAAACTGCAGATTATGGCAACCTTCAGTAAGTATGGATGATATTAAAAGTTAGAATTTTCTTTTTTTTTTTTTTTTTTAGCACCCAAAAAGCCATTAACAAGCCTGTCAGAAAAAGGAGAGCCTATCAGGATTTCAAATAAAAGAAATGAAAAATCCATTTATGAATACTTATCTCCCAGATCCTCTCTGCATCTTAAGCAGAAAATGATATATACTGACTTCAGAAATACAGTTAACTTATTTGAACATCTGAGCTATAGGAAAATACCAGAAATATATAATTTTAAATTTTCTTCTAGTTTTATTTGAGAATATGAAGGTGTAAAAAGAAAAAATATATTAAAAATCTCTATCATGATCTGTCCCTCTTTCAGAAAAAGAAATATGACCTCTTCATTAGTCCAGCCAAGTCCAATCTTGTTATAAGCAAAAAATACTCATTCCATACTAGGTGCAAAAAAGGCGATTTGTATAGAAGAGTCTCGCATAGTACTTATCAAAGGATTTTGAGAAAGAGGAATGTCCACTATGTGATTTTTTTTGAAGGTAGCTGAAATCCAGTCACTTATAAATTCTTGAAGCTCCTAAATTTTGTTTGTTCTTTATCGGTTGCCCCCAAAAAGAGCAGGGTAAGCAAAGAATTACTAACAAACAATTGCTCAGTAATGAAAGCTGAGCTAATAGTAATGAATAATATTTTTATGGGTTTATAGTAGTTTATAGGTGAGTAGATATTGAAGCCTTCATCAAGACCTTCATCAAGAGTATACTATGCCATCTTGATGTACAAGGGAACACCAGATGAATCAGGACTGGCCCCTTCTGTATAATTCTCCTCATGTACTCGTCTAAGATTTTTCTGGAGCTTAAGGGTTTGAAAGACCCAACTCCTAGAATTGCGTAGGTTTGGATGAACCCTAGGAGATTGTTGAGTCTGATTCCCTGCTCAGTGCAGGGCCAGCTTTGAAATTGCATTAGGTTGCTTAGGGCCTTGTCCAAGCTTTTTTTGGTATTTCCAGTGGTGGAGATTCCACTGCCTCCCTGCACACTCTTTTGACCATTATCACTGTGAAGAATTTTTTACTTGAATGGAGTAAATCTGAGCTCAGCTAAAGTTCTGATTACCTCAAAACCTAGATGCACTGTGTGGTACTAGGAAATCTCCAGGACAAGACCCTCAGAAAGCACCAGATCTGCCTTGTCTTCCCTTTGCTAGTTATATGGCATTGGGCCACCAGCCCAGGAACAAAATCCCAAAGGTCATTGAAATGCAGTGGGTTAGTGAAGCACGAAGTCCAGACTAGCTCCAGGTATCTCCTCTGTTCCCATAGCAAAACCTGGTTTATCTTCCAGAAGATAGCAGTGCAGGTGGACATTTCAGAACTTTAGAAAGAAGGATTGATGGTGTGTTCCTATGCCTCCATTTCTCAAAAGATTTCTAAGGATGTCCTTGAAAACCTCCACCCCTGGAAATTACTCAAGGGATCTTGTTGCAAGGAAACCTATCAAGCTGGGTAATATTAGGATTATTAATAATGTAAGATAAGGATTCCTGCAGTATGAGGATGTGTTAAGACTTTAAAGAACTATATCTCCTGGCCTAGTTTAGAGGAAGAAGGGGAAATGCCATTAACCTAAAACTTCATGATGGTTTAATGATTCATCCTATTTTTTCTAAATATCATTCCATTTAAGCAAGTGATATTCAATTAATGAAAAATAAATCTACATATAAAGACACTGTGGATCCTAAAATCAATAAATAACCAACAACACAAATGTTACTTACATTGTTTTTCATTCATTAACCAGTCCAATGGGGTCTGCCTTCAGAAGCCCTGATCCTGCATCTGTAAGGTAAAAATTACATCTGTTAACCAACAAAAGGATGTCAAGTAGTCCCCAAAGAAAGGTACATTTCAGCCAGAGGAAGGAGAAAAGAATGTAGAAAAATGAAGCATGAAACTAAACACTGTCTCTAAAAATATATTTTCTTTTATGTCTGACAGGTAGAGCAATCTGCTGTTGAATTGGATTTAGGCTTTCTTTTGTGTTTATTTTCCCACTCATAATCATTACCTATTTTGAGAACACTTCTTCTTTGCAGTAAAGTTATCTAGACAACACAAGTTATATTTAATTTATAGCAAAACAAACCACAACAAAATAAAATATATTTTATCAGTGCTGCAGCATTTTTAATTCTCTCACTCAAATTTTGACATAAGTCAATAAAATAAACCCTTATAAAGATGGGCTTGGTAGAAAAGTTGCAAGTGAACCTGCATTATTCCAAAATAGTCAAAAAAGAATCCAAAAGAAATATGCCATTTTATAATTACAAATCCCACCAAAATCCAGCTACTTACTATATCTTCATTAGCCATTTGCTAAATTAAAAGGATAATTATATCCTGCAATTATGTTTCTTTTTTTTTTCAATAAAAAGAAGTATTTAAGAAAACCAAAACAACTTTCAAAAACTATTTATAAGCATAGGTCAGAATGGTACCATTTTTCTTAAGGTTACCTTCAAACCTAGCTACTTTTATTTGAGATAGTGAGTTTGGCACAGATATTTTAGTATGGAAAAGGTCTGGTAAACTGATTGTAAAGGATGGATAAGCTGAATTTATTTTCCTATTTTCTGTGCAATCCGAGATCACAGCATGCCAGACTGGAGATGATAGCCATGAATTCCTGTTCAAGAAAATTTTAAAGGAGCCGCGTCAGTGATGTGTGTCCTTTCTGCACTGGGCTTTTTATTTTGCAATGAAGTGCTTTTATTTAAGGGCTTTCTGTGGTCCTATGTGCTGTTCAACTATTTCATCTTCTAACAGAATCTGTCCCAAATAATTCAGGGCCTATATTTTTGCACTGCTCAGTGAACTAACAGAAGTGCAACTGATGTATGAATAGATTAAATTTAATAATAGAAGCATATGTCTGGGGTCGACTAATAGTTTCCTCCAGTCTGATGAGATCAAAACATTAGACGTAATCATGTTTTTGTGCAAGCTTTACACAACAGAAGCATTTTGTCATTAAAATTACAGTTTGTATTCGGCTCAAATTACAGCAATATCACAGCTGTGTTTTATGAGAATATGCATAAATTCTTTGCAACCATTTTCGGCTGGATTGACAAACGTCATATTTCCATTTCTCTTTAGAATGATGCTGTTACAGTTGATTTCCATTTTTATGTGTGTGAGATAAAAAAAGAAGGGAAAAAGCCACACAATATTAAAATGAAGCACTATGAAAAACAATTTTGGTTTATTATTCTTGGGTCTTATAGCTTTGGATGCTTTTGTTTTGCATGGACTTTATTCAGTTATGTTCTCTTTCTGAAATTCATTTCAGATATAAAGTAAACAGAAGCTATTTCGTAGCACAAAGACCATTCAATTAGTATCTGTGCGTTGTAAAGAAAGTGGTTTGTTTTTCATCTGTTTGTTACTATTGCAACTATCCTTTTTGAAAAAAAAACACACCAAAACCACAAACAAAATCAAAGCCCAAACCCAAACCAAAACCCCGTGTGCTTTTGCCTTGTTTTTACTGTAGACTTTGTGATGGTGTTTAGTGGCTAGAATGCCACTCTGAGAATGGTAATGGTAAATTACCTTGACCTTTATAATGTTCTTAATTTTGGTTGGCTACCCATTCCACTCATCAACATTTACAGCCATACTCATTTCTAGGGAAGGTAGAGCTAGGCACTAAAATGGAAAATGTCAAATGCTCCTGTACTCCAAGGACATGCTAGACATTCAAATTCTCATACTTTATTATCATAGCAAAAGGTTGCAACAAGAGTAGGAAATAACCTTACATTAATCTACACATATGACAGACGGTAACAAAGAGGACAAATGGCACAAGCCAGCCTGTTGTGACTTTAAGATGTTCATTTTGTGGTTACCTTCAGATGCTGCTCATCCTTTCTCAGATGAGTCATAAACAACAGAGCCACTGAAAGTGACTGCCGGTCTGTACGTGCTCTGCTGATTCTCCGCAGTCAAACCTGGAAGCCACAGTGCAGAGTCTCCCAGTGAGGTTGTACCTGCCCCGTGCTGGTTGTTCTGGCACCTCTAGATCTGCCTGACATTACACTCCACTTCAAATGCAAGTACTGTTTCACTTGCTCTTCCCTATCCATTTGTCTCTCCAGCTCTCAGTTCGTAACTTGTTTTCTTACCTTCAGCTCTGTCTTTTAAAGCCCACCTTGTTTCTTTTCCTCCTCTCATTTATTTGCACTAAAATACTGGGGTCACATTCTAGCAAAAATGAAATAGCTTCAATGAACATTATGCATGTGTCACAAGTTAGAGGGGGGAAAAAGTGATGTAGAAACGTGTAGCAGAAGAATGCGTATGATTTTAATACACTGATAAGCCAAACGGAAAGATACTAACATTGAGACAGTAGCACACATAGTAACATAGATAGCAAAGGCTATTCCTGCCTGAAAGAAGATACAGCAGAAAGATTTTAAATTATGTTGGGTTTAAAAATTTCATATAGATTGCAAGTAAGCAAACCATTTTTGTGCACCTCCCTCCTCCCCTCAAAATACGAAACATATGCACTGAATTGTAATGATGTAAAAGGACAGGGCCAACAGTGTATCAAATTCAGCCAGGAGGGAGTGTAGTTTTTAATTAACAATTTAATCTATTTATTTATTTATTTTCAATGGTCACCTTGTTTGTGCTATCATGAAAAAGTACTAAAGTGGAATAAACCTCTGTAATTTATCTTGCTGCATCAGAGTGCAAACTCTATATCAAGGTACTCAGTCTCTGTCAGACCAGTACATTATTTCCCAGTCATCCCGATATTATCCTTAGCAGATAAAACCAGATGAATACATGGGTCCTGTTATGAGTTCATAAGATTTTCACGAGACAACAAACCTCAAACAGTAGGGAAAAATTGTCAGATGAAACCGACTTTAAGTGATGAAGTTTGCATTGTCACAGTGAGTGTTACTACATCCAGTTTTAACTCAAGATGCCTTTGCAGTGCATTATATTATATTTTCTGAAAAAATGCTGTGTATATATAAATAAACACTGTACAAAGATACAAATACCTTCTGTACAGATGCACACATACAGTGCACACATACCCTTGTGTAACCTTATGTGTGCAGTTACAGAATCACAGAATGGTTGAGGTTGGAAGGGACTTCTGCAGGTCATCTGACTCAATCCCCCTGCTCAAGCAGGTCCACCTACAGCTGGTGGCCCAGGACCATTTCCAGTTGGGTTTTGAGTATCTCCAAGGATGGAGACTACACAACCTCCCTGGGCAACCTGTGCTGATGCTTGGTCACCCTCACAGTAAATAATATTTCCTGACATTCAGAGGGAACCTCCTGTGTTTGTGCCCATTGCCTCTGGTCCTGTCACTGGGCACTGCTGAAAAGAGCCTGTCTCTGTCCTCATTGCACTGTTGCACTTCCCTTCAAATATTTATGTTTGTTGTTAAGATCCCCCTAAGTTTTCTCTTCTCCAGGCTGAACAGCCTTTTCTCATAGGAGAGATACTCCAGGCCCTTCACCATCTTCAAAGCCTTTTGCTAGAGTCTCTCCAGTATGCCCATGTCTCTCTTACACTGGGGAGCCCAGAACTGGACCCAGCACTCCAGGTGCGGCCTCACCAGGGCTGAATAGAGAGGAAAGATCACTTCACTTGGCCTGCTGGCAATATTTTGCCTAATGCAGCCCAAGATGCCATTGACTTTCTTTCCCACAAGGGCATGTTGCTGGCTTATGTTCAACTTGGTGTCCACCAGGATCCCCAAGTCATTTTCTACCAAGCTGCTGTACAGTTGAGTGGGCACTGGTGTATATTTGTGTATAGGGTTGTTCATCCTAAAATGCAGAACTTGACTTTGAACTTGACTCATTGAACTTCATGAGGTTCCTTACCTTTTCTGACTGCCCTATTGTAGTAATTGCACCTATAAGTAGCCACAAAATTTGACATGTAACTTTTCTGCAAATTGATGACTAAGTTATTAAACAATAGTATTTATGAAAGCAATGTCAAATGTGATGAATATGTAATTTGTTTAAATGGTATTCACTAGGGGCCTGCAGCTTGACCACCTTAGTTTGTGATCTTAACAACTGTAACATACTAAGCAAAGTTAAATTGATTTGTTGTTTTTCTGCAGAAAACCTAGAAAGATATTTTATTTTAGCAGAGGATCTGATCTAAAGAAAGTTTGGCAAGCAGTATCTTAGGCAATATATTTCCCTTGAGTAAATGTTCAGATATATTTTGGATTAATTCTTCCCTTGGGCGTCAGTTCCACCATCTAGATATTCACCGATTCAACAAAATAACTTTTTTGTAAAAACAAAAGTAACCATGGGAAAATCAAGGTTTATCTGTCATTTTGTTAAAGGAACTTTTTCTTGCTTGTTACAGGGCAGTCACTTACATAAAAGCAGTAGTTTTGCCACCATTAAACATGCAATAAAGCCTTTCACAAGCATACAGCATTAGCCAAATAGTCTTAACCCTCTCAAGTGTTTACATTAGGCTTATGAAAGCTTTCCTTTCATTCTGAACAATGTGTTAATCTTCATTTCTTCTCTAAAATCATTGTGTGCACAGTCAAATAGCTGCTGTGTTCCACCCCAGGAGATGAAAAAAGTGATTCTTGACAAATCCCAAGGGGGAAACGGTGTTAGGATGTATAAAATGTATATGTCTTTCTCTTGTATAAGATTGGCTCAGAGGAGATTGTCGTTTAGCAAGATGGTTTGTGGTATAGAATATGGTAAGCTACTCAGTTCAGGTTTTCTCATTTAAACACAGATCATATCTACATTATATTACTGCTCTAACTAGTTCTGTAATGTACCGAGGAAATCATTGGTAGAGTAAATCTTGAGGAGCCCAAATAATATTACACTTTTATAGCCACGTCTCTTCTGAGAATCAGCATCAGCATTTCTTATTGAACAAAAGTGCTTCTTCAGATAGTAGAGATTCAGATATTCAGGCAGTGAAATACATGTCTCATCTATAACTTTTCTAAATATTGGATCCTATCTTATGGTAAGTGACTTTTAAACTTCCATCCTTGGTTTAATGTTGAAGGCAAAGATGCAAGAATGAACATAGGGTTGAAACTAGCTTTTACACGGAAAGCAAAGCAAACACCTGGCATATGTCATGCAATATAAAAACTATACAGATAGGCACTTCAGAAAGAGTGAACAGTCTTGTGAAACTGTCAGGGAGTAAGGCTGGGTCCCATGTGAAATTACAGTCCTAACTACAAAGGACTGGTTGAAGTACCCTACCATGTCACACTTTCTGTAATGCTTCCTCCTTCCACACTTCTCCAGAGAGGGAATAAAGTCTCATTTATTTCCTCAATATTTATCTGTAGGGATAATAATTTGAAAGATTGGGTTAGTAGCTGCAGTATTAATTTGGCAAACTAGCCTTTGTTAGAAGCAGCCTTCTAATGATGAAAGAAACTCTAGCTCTCTAACAACCTTTCAGCTCTATTAAAGAAATTTTTTTCCTTGCCTTCTGGGTAAAGACACTCATTCAGAGTCTTTTTATAAGCGCAGTTTCTCTATTCCAAATCCCTGCTGGGGCATATAGGAATAGAAACCAGAAAAAGAGCTGCAACAAGAGGTTGTTCTACTCTTTCATAATGTCTTCTGTGAAAATCCTTCGACAAGAGTGAAGAATTTCTACATCTATAGAAAGAGAAGATAGGTACTGAGGGACAAGTGATGCATCAAGATCTTCAGAGGTAAAATATGATGGTGACATCTTTAAGGTGTGAAGTTCTAGGCATTATCTTCAGTAAATGGTCTGGGGGAAGAGGGGACGCTTCTCTCTTCTCTTCTCTTCTCTTCTCTTCTCTTCTCTTCTCTTCTCTTCTCTTCTCTTCTCTTCTCTTCTCTTCTCTTCTCTTGTTGATTTGTTTTGTTTTGTCTTTCAAACCAC
>KZ505657.1:1874080-1937037 GCA_002844005.1 Limosa lapponica baueri
TCCTCTCCTTTCTTGTTGTTGATTTGTTTTGTTTTGTCTTTCAAACCACAATCAAATTTCCATGCTTTCTGCTTCTTTCCACCTCTTCCCACCTCGAAAAACCAGGGCTTCAACCATCCACTACAGCTTCCTTTGAGATTTCTATCAAGTCCCTATCCCGGTGTCCTCACCTGGAAGAGAAGATCCTGGAAATTCCATGTGTGTTGAGTGGAGAGAGACTACATACGGTCATGATACTAACAGTTGCTACACGGCTTTGCACAGTCTGGTTTGTTCCAAGCCAGGGATGAAGGCTGCTGTTCCTGCCTACATCCTAAATGCTGGCACTCCTATCCTCTGAGGTCCTGAACTTCTTTAAGAGGAGAGTTTCTAGAATCTGTTGCACAATTTTCCCCTGAGGCAGGCACTAGTAATTAGTAGTGCAGGGTGATCAGATATGGAGAGGTGAAGAGGAGGAAAAGAACTAAGGAACTAAAACTGGGGGGACTGGGGAAGGGGGAGGGAGTTCCCTACTGAAAAATGGGTAATTCAGTCTCTCCTGGATCTTCCAGTAGAAGTTACTCTGAGAAAACACAGGGGTTTGAAACAGCACTACACAATTTAATATAGATGCAAACCTTCACACTGGGAAGGGACAGAAATGAATAAAAATTCAAAGTCAAAGCAAGATGTTATTTCTTACTACTGTAAAAATGACTTTTTGGCCATTTCCATACTTCCTATGTCCCGAGTCAGATTTTTTTTTTAGTACTGGAATTTGTCAGTAAAGCCAAAAATCATGACTTAAGCCAAAAGTTAACCAATCCTCTAAGAACTAGCAGGATCCGAGGTACAACTGCCACAATGAGGAGGCATAAATTCATCAGTTCAGTGTGAATCAGATCAGTTGACAGGTGTTTTATTCTCTTTTGTTCTTCATCCTTTACTTAACAAGGAAATAAAAAAATTTTCAGTAGATATATTTAATACTCTTCTCAAAATATATTAAATTCCGAAAGTGTATCATGTTCACTTATGTAGCCCTGGTGTTGATATCTTGCTTTATTTGACTTAGCTGTGTTATTCAGGAGTTATAAATTCTGAATTCTGAGCAACTGAATCACTGAATCAGTCTGGCTTACTATTTCTGCGTCTGGATTTAATTGCATTGTTGATTTTTTTCCCTCTTTGTTGGAAAGTCAATAAAATGCTTGGCCAAATTTTCAGCCATTGTAAATTGACAGACCACAAGTAGAAGTACATGGATTTGCACGGCTTCAGACACATGAATATCATATATTTTCCTACAGACAATCAATTAAAGAGAAAATAAATTTTGAATCTCGGGTTCTATTTATTGATATTTTCACTTTGTATGAGAACACCATATCAATATCAAACCTCCTATGTTCTTTCTTGTTTAAAAGGTTTCCTAAACTCCCTCTTGGACTGTAATACAGCTGCTATAACATACAGTTAAACTTCAGAGTTAACTGTAGTGAGCGTTGTAGTCAATTTGGTGTGTAGCATTTCACAGTTGAATTCTATATTGTTTTTCCTCAAGCAAAACAATTTCCATCCTTTCATTCAGGGATGATCACACTTGTTTAACTAACAGCATTAGGTGTGGCCAGGGATTAATCCTCATTTTCTCCCTGAGTGAGCCCACTGAAACTTGTCTTAATGTACAGGAGGTTTGAGGAGAACAGCCCTCCTTTAGTGCATCCCCCAGGCTTAGCACTGGTGTGACTCATAGTCTTTACTGAGGACTAAGAATTGAAATAGGATGGCTGCTGAAGTTGTGATTGGTGAGCCTTGGAGCACGGGAGAGGACTTCCCACCAGGGCCTCACCTGTGACCCGTCAGGTCTAATGGTCTTTTGCTTTCCTTGGCTTGTGTAAACATACATCTCAAACAAGGATAGCCCAGGGAATGTCAGTGAACACACACACTTGGAGGGAGTTTGAAAAGATTTAAAGACATGATAAGGGACATATTTTACAGCCTTCCTCAGAAAGACCATAGAAAGACTAAAAGTAGCAGAAACAGGTTTCTTGCTTTGTGCCATTACCTGGAGAATCTAAGAGTACACCTTCTTCCAGAAGAAGCAAGAGTATTTTCCCTTCCTTCATTCCATTTCTTCTCTAGAATGCCTGGGATTCAAATGATATCATGGGAATAGTAATGTTGTGTTGTGGTGGCCCTTTACAATGAACCAAAATTACTTTAAAAATCAGTTGTCATTTTACTTATCTGGAGTGAAACTAGGTTGCTCCATTCAGTGAAAGGATCTAAGCCTCAGAGAGATAACCTTGGTCCATTGGTCCAATGGAGGAGATCAATAAGATTGCCCTGGATTTGACAGAGAAAATATGTCCCTATCCGCAGTTTAGTTCTTAGGAAACCTGAGACTCCCAACTAAAAAGTCTCTGGAGATCCCTGATACCAAGTGTAGAAATGTAGTTAAAAAGAAACCAAACCAAGAAAAAACCACCCCATATACTTGTTCCTTTTAGGCAGTGAAGGGAAGAACTTGAACAGTCTCTAGGGTCAGCTTGGTATCACAAACTAACACCACCAACAAGAAAAATGTTGGTGTTGAACAGGAAAGTTTCTGTTACAAAGATGGATATTAGAGATTCTTTACCTCAAATAAAATCAATGGCACCTGAGGTGCAAATCTCCTTCTAGGAACTAACAAAATAGGGAAGGTAGAAGCACATGATAGACTGACTGAAGCTGGAAATGGCTTAAAGAAACTCTCAGGTGCACTGAGCCAGTGATGCTTCCCTCTCCTGTACAGGCTACAGGGGTACAGGGTCTGCTTCTCAGAGCTCTGCAGAAGGCGACTAAAGAAAATAAATGTGTATAAACCACAGAGGAATTTGCATAAACCTTTAAAGGACTCACAGCTCCATGGGAAAAAAGGAAAAAAAAGATCCCAAATCTTTTTGGGAAATCCCCTGTGCTAAGCAATTAGATCAGATGGAAATAGAAATATTATTTGATATTAAAAAGTGATATGTGCATAACAGCTGGAAAAAACCCAATGTAAATCTAAAGGGATTCCCAGTTAAAATAAAGAAACAATTACCAGAATGTGAATATTTGAAATCCTGTCAGGAACACTGTAGGAAAGGGGAAAGAACTAATTTTTAATATACACTCACCTAGCATTTGTTTAAAGGAGTATTACCTAGCTTCACTTCTGTGAAAACATGAATCAGTTAATGAGAGCTATTAGGATATGAAATGTTGTATTGTAACTACAGGGACCAGTTGTTTTTCAAGATTATTCCTCCCTCACATTAGAAAACAGTCAATGATGGGCTCTGTTAATCTAATCAAATCCATCGCTGGTCATTCCATATAGGTATTGGCCTTGTGATAAAAATAGAGACTATGACACATGACTTTGCTTTTAGGTAAAAATTCCTGAAAGGCTGAAATTATACTTTGAGGTAAAAGATCCCAAAGAGATAAATGACCCCAGCATAGGATCTCTCCTGACTTGGCAATAAATCATATCTCAGAAGCTTCGCAACCAGAAAACATTAAAATTACATCTTCTATAAGGAGCAAAAGGCAAAGGAAAAAAACAGGACAAGCAACCAAGTGGAAAGGGGAGGAGATAATTAAGGGGAGACTTTAAAGGCCTTCTAGGACAGTTATATATAACCAACAATGTATTTCTGCTGCTAATCTAAGAGTGGACACATATGGGAGGAGTTGATTCCTATTGCAGAGTGGTGTTTAAACAGCTATGAATAAAAATGTTTATTTGCCATCTTTAGCTTGGGACAAAAAGAACTTGTCAGCTTATTTCAGTCCAAGGATGTTGGTTCTATTTAAGCTAGAAAATGTTTTCAAAAGTCACTTTTAAAGCTGCTAATAAAAAAATTCCCCAAATCTTGGGGAAAAGTAAAATTCTGTGGAGAGTCATTGGTAGGAAAGCAAGGTAAGTTTTCTGCCTGAGACTGATTTTTCTCTGAAGGAGGAGTGGGCTAAGAAAAGTAAATCAAAAGGGGATGCTCAGCTAGCATAAAATCACTAGAAATATGGCTTGTCTAATGTGAGAATACTCTAATTAGATTAGCACTAAAGAGAAAAGAAGCAGTGAAGCCAATAACTTTGTTTTTGATAAGAAATCATTATGGCATCTGAACAAATACAGACTTAGATTAATGATAGCCTATACTATATTTCAGTGTATCAGTTTAAACAGCAAGGACTGGTTTTAAGAAAAAGCTGCCAAAAATTCATTTTTAAACAAAAACACTGTCTCACAAGAAAATAAAAGATATATGAGATGATGGTTGGCATAAGAAGAAATTTTGTATGTCATGAACTTAAAAAAAATCTAAAAAGAGTTCAATTATACTGATTTCTAGATAGTTTCCATTGGAAAAAAACTCACCTCTCGAAAGACAATAATGTTAAAATTTTTATAGATGAGTGCATAGGCAAAAAAGAACACCATTTTCTTGGGAAAAATGCATAGATTTGCATTTGAAGACATAATTTTTGCAGATGAGATATATCAGACTATTAAAATAGGCAGATAAACTCTGCTGCCAGTAAAAGATGATATAAAGTTTGGGAGTGGAAATTCTATGTCCTGGGAGGGAAAAATTAAGCCTGTTTTAAAACATTTCTCCTTATTTTCCTACTCTGATAGAGAAAAGATTTTAGGCAGTAATACATATGCTCTTTCATGGCTATGAAACCGTTAACAGCCACAGAAGAGAAAATTAATGCTCTTCTAAATGATACACTACAACAAATATTGAATGGAATATAATCAAATCTATCTGTTTGATGAATAATAATGTGACAGAGTCATATTTTCAAAGTGCCTGAAAGACAGTTTCTAAAAGATGTTTATATGCCTAAATGGTTCATGAATTTTTTCAATGCATTTTGGGAGTTTTGTTTTGGGGTGTTTTGCGTTCACTTCTAGGAGTTTTTGGGTTGGAAATTCAAGCTGCTGCAAAACTGTGTATCTCCACATTGTTACCAAACTTATACAGACTCATCCCATGCAAAGCTCAGAGAATGTACATTGGAAATCCATGAAATTTGTTAAATAGTTCCATGTATTTCAGAGACATAGGGGGAAATAACTTAATCCCCAAAACACAGGAAGAAAAGGATATTTTAAAATTTATTTAACTTCTAGAATTCTAATGCACCAAGTAAGTCACCACACAATATTAGAAGCAAAATTAAAAAATAATAAAGAGTATTAATGGGAAGAGAAATAATGACAACCAAAGAAAAACTGTATATGAGATGTTTCCATGTTTGTTTTTATTGTCATTTATACCTAGGGGAGAAATTGTCTAAAGAACACAATTTACCATAGGCTAATAAGTAATGAGGTGGAAGACAGAGTGCACCAAGTGAGGTAGAAAAGGACTTTTTTGTAAATGGCATGACATCTATTGTCTAGACTGTCATATGTGTTATAAAATGGTTCCCAAAACTGCCCATTTATTTAATAGTTTCCTAGAATCCTCTCAAATTCCAAAATCAATGAACAATTCACTGAAGTTGAAATCCAACAAAGACAAAATTGATTGTACCTCTCATGCATGTGTCTGTAGTAAATACTAATGCCCAGCTATTTGCCAAAGGATTGCTAATAGCTTCAACTCTCAGTTGCTGCAATTAATTGAGACCCAAATAATTTATTTCATGAAATCCTGTAAGGGATAACAATAAAATCATATAGAGATAGAGATACTGTCAGGGAAAATTTGAGGACTTCAGTGGCCCATCTGTATGCCTTTTTAATAAGCCATTCTGAGGACAATAATTCTACTTGGACATACAGCAGGAAGATATTGGCTGTTGAGAGTTGATCATATCAGACTCTCTCAAAATGTACGTGGAAATTAGTTTGATCCCTCCAGCACAAGCAGTAGGTATTGGTATAATCTCCTCTTCTGTTTGATAACAATATAGGCATATAATGAACTGTGGAGACAATAAGACAGCAGAAAATATGTAAACAGGAACATTATAAAAAACTTTAAAAACAATTATTGTACTAATATACTATATGTTTATTTATAAGTGATTAAAACAATGTATATTAAGGAATGGGAGAGTATAGGAAGCCATCCATAGATTTCAAAAAAAAGGAGTAATGAATTCTTGTCATATTTTTGCCAGTTCTGTTTAATGTAAAACTAAAATTCTTTTTTTGTGTTCCACTTCAAAATAAGTTTGGATAGGTGCAAATTAAGAGAGGATAACAACCTCACCCAGGACATAATATGTGATTTATAGATGCGTAACTATAGATGCATAACAATGGGCTGCATTGTGCCAGCCCAGACAATGACTGCCAAAACCACTTAGGTAGTAAGTTTCTTAATCAGCCTTTTGAGATTATAAAAATAAGGCAATTGCCTGCCCTCCCAAAACAGAGGAGGAAAAGAACATCTGCTTTCCTTTACTAAAGGCATCAGAGTCCTGCTATTCCTCTTCTGAAAAAAAAAATCTTGTATCTAGAATGACATGTCTCTCTATTGCATTTGCCTATGGAAAAGAAATAATAACGATGATGATGATGACGATGACGATGACTTTCTGGGTTAGAAGCCTTTTAAACTCTGTTCATGTGGGCTTATTTCTAGAACCTGAACCCGACATCCTTACCAAACTATCTGTACTTTCAGGTCCTCTCTTGGCTCAAACAGCTTGTCAGAAGCTCTATAAGTGATTTATTTTGCATAATTTCACATCTTCCACTTGACCTCATATAAGTTTACCTTCCATGGACTTCACTGAAGGTCAAGCACAAAGTGTTGTGTTTGATATATTTGTGTTAATTCTTGTAACATCCATTATTTGCACTTCTAAAAGCCTAACCAAAAGCAGATAAATACTATAATCAAAACACATAGGTATCATAAACTGTCACAATAGCTGAGGAGGAAATAATTGAGGAAAGAGGAAATATCTTCATATGGTAAATGTGAATTGAGTCATTACAGGTTTTTATCATAAAATTGTTTTAATATAAATACTAATATTGGTATTCTTTATCTAGTAAGTGTAAAATTGGAAAGTGATAAATTCTATGATTCTATGATTCGAATATAAATCCATTTGCCATAAAAAAAGCTTTTTATTTATTTAAGTAGGTCTAGCACACTACTGCAAATGACACCAAAATGTAGTTCCAGATGATTACATTTATCTCTAGACACTATGGATTTCTACATGGCTAGAAGCTTGCATGTAGATTTGTCTTCTTGTCAGTTAAATAAATAAAGAGCCCTCCTGCTTCAATGCATCTAGTTTAAAAAAGGAGTTATACAGTATAAATTTTGTTAATCTAGGGTTAATGTAGAGTACCTAAGATATCAGTGCTTCTTAGAATCTGTATAATTTTGGATGTTTTTTAAACACTTGACACTAAAAAGTTTAATGGAGAAAAAAAACTTTCGGAAAGCAGTATAGATTTTTACATTTGATTTCTTTAAATAACAACAGTCAGTTCAAAACAGAATATTGATTGCATGAGAGAGATCACAACTTGATTCTACTGTACTGTAAGACTGTTAGAGCAGATTTTATTGTGAGTATCATGCTTTAGCAAATACATCTTGGAGAAATGGTGTTTAGGTTCCTGATGCAGTGCCAATTGCTATTTGCAATGCCAAGAACTTTGTGTAAAGGAAAAAGAAAAAAGAAATAAAGAAAGAACCCCTCCCCCCAACCACCCTGGTTTCAGTGCCAGTCCTTTTCTCTTTCTTGGTTAGAATAACAGCCATTCATATCTATGTCATTTCTCTCTCCACAGTTGACAGATGCTGTATATGCTTGTGAGGTCAGAGAAGAAGTTGAATTTTCCAACTGTATCAAAAAGAACTTAATGCAAACACCAAGCATTGAAGCACTTAGCAGATGCAAAGCCAAAGGTTATAAACGATTGGTATTCAAGGAGATATTTACTGTGTTTGAAGGCTAGGTGGCACAGTGAGCCAAACACACTACTCCCATGTGAAGACCCTTGTTCAACTTGAACCATTCTTGCCTGATACAAGAACAAGAACACCCAAGAACACCGACAAGAGAGCACCTACCAACCCAGAATTTACATATGAAAGATGTAACTGGGCTCAGCTAATCAACTGTGCCTGTCACAACAACAAAAAAGGAACAAATACACGGTGTTAGAGTGTCTCAGCAGAGCACAGAAATCTCCAGCTGTAGGAGGTATTTTCATTAAACAAACTCACTCACTCACTTGAGATCACATAAACATACCCTCAGAAACAAGCAGAGAGATTTTGATTCAAGCTCTGAGAGAATTAGCTAAGCTCTGATACTCCAAGTGAGAATTAAATAGATGAAGAGACTAAAAGTGAGTCAGAGTTTGGAACTGGAGAGCCTAGGCACCTATGGAAGGACAATTAAAAAGGGAGGGATGGAGAGGTACAGGAAATGTGCTGCAGTGATTCAGCATGAAAAGCAATGCTCTCCATTCCACAGTCCTAAAAATTTCATATCAAAATTTCTAAGGAGACTGTAACTCCTTCCACAAGTAGTGATATCTTAAAACAGGAAATTCTTAGGTTTACCTAGGTTACCTACGGGCTGTCTATTCTAAACCACCCTGTATCTAAGCAAGCAGACCATTTACCATGGACTTGAAAAAAACCAAATAAAATTATATTAAAATATTATTTTAGGAGGAAGAAAAACAGACCTGAAAACACCTTACAATTGTTCCTGGATGAACCCCAAGGAATCCTAAAAAAATCAACTGCTAAACATAGATGGGTTCTTGGAAAGGTCAAATTGTATTGATAGATCAAGATTTTGTGAACATTTCCATAAAAGACAGTGTTGCTTACTTTGGTGGTTTATTACTTAGACATCACTTATGCTTGCAGCTAAAGTACCAAAAATCCAGAAAGAGCTAATTTGCCAACAAAAGATATTTCTAGGGAAGACTAGGCATCTGAGAATGTCTAGTCCTGACAACCAGTAAAACATATTTCCCCACATATCATTCTAGCTTCCTATACTGAGACATAGTACTGGCTTAAAATTCTTTTTTAGAAACTTCTCAGGTCTCCAGAATCACCTCCAAAATGTAGGTAGCATGGTAAGGAAGAAAAAAAAAAAAAAAAGAAAAAGAGGAAAAAGGGAAAAAGTGGAGCAATGGATTCTGTCTAGAGAAGCTATATACAGACCAAACATTTATTACCTCTTCCCCTTTCTACGACTAATCCCAATTCAGCCTACAGCAGCCGTTCTAGAGGGTATTGATGCAAACAAAGGCATGAACCAATTACTGAATGCACCTCTTGCTTGCCCATAATGACTAATTCTAATGTAAACCATGCCTCAACCCAATAAGCATTTGTGTTTTACATATAATAACTGGGAGAAAAATACATTTGCTCTTCCCCAGTATTCACTGTTCCCCGTGAATGATGTTAAATTGTTTAAAATATTTTTTCTAAGTTGCATATTTACACAGGTGAGCTCATGTGAGTCAGTCATTTCCAGTATTGCTCAAAAGTCATTGGATTCAGCTCCTTCTTAATGGTGTTGAGACAACTGCACTTTCTTCCTTCCCACTTTTTAACCAGATAGGGATAACTAAAATCAACCTGGAAGGAATTGTTAGATCAGTTTAGTACTACCTTTAAGCTCTGAAGCATACATTCACAATGGCTAGCAGAAATGGGTCTTTGAATTTTAGAAAGTTCATCATTTTCACATTTGTGAAAAAGTTGACAAAAGAACATGCAAATTATTTAGATTCCATCTCAGCATGTGGTGCCTTTGATGAAGGGGGCACAGCCTTGGCGGAGAGTTAAGATAAACCAGTGTCGTGTACATCCCGCCTTGTTTATGTGTTTTCATTAGACTGACAATTTCCATGTGTAACTTGAAAAACCTCACTCAAAAAGTTAAACTTTTAACTCACAAAGCATGTCAATCTCTTTAATGCTGTTGCATTCTATTGAGTTCTAGTTTAGGTACAAATCTGGCTGCTTTGTAATTAAATTTCATCTGGAGAGCTAGTAAGGAAAAAAAAAAAGAAAAAAAAAAGAGAATATCCAATGTACAATAGATGCAAATAATCACAGCCAAAAATGTGTTTTATACAAGAGCTTAGGCAACTACCCATTCCTTGGAGCTTGTCTGTGATTGCTTGCTGCTAATCATCATCAGGTCATGCTTGTTCTCTTCCCCTTGAACATAATGAAGTGCAGCAAATTATTTTCATATTATAAGTCTATGTCAGCATCATACCTTCCCCCCTGAGCTGAGCAAAGCAATGTTTGTTTTTCTCTGACTCTTGAATAAAGTGCTCCAAGATCATTATTTGTACAGAAGGCTTTACATAAATCCAAGTTTTTTACTGTGTGCTTTTTGTTTGTCCATTTTTTTATCATTATCAAAGCAGCAGTGTTCTGGATTAATGCATCATCACAAAGCAAAACAATTTGTGCTCCAGTCTCTGAAAATGCCAGGGATTTTGCATTCCTTTTTGCTAGTTAATTGATAAAAATGTAACCACTTATAAGCAAAATTATCAGTATGTGGGGCTTTGCTGATGATCTTCCTACGGGATATAAAACAGAGGCCAGACTCAGATATTTCTGTAGTATGAACTGTTTATTTGCAAGGAATGTACAACACAGTCTTGTGATTCCCTGCAGTCAAACACTCCAGGAATCTGCCTTTTACATGGAAACTTGCTCTCCAAATTTTTTGTCAAGGTCAAACTACTTCAGGCATATCTGACTCTTCTCTCTTCAGGAAATCCCTGCCTGTGAGATTTTCTTTCCATCTTTCTCTCTTTTCTACACCCCAGTCCCATTTCCGGTGCTTGAAGTCAAGCACAAGAGAAAGCCTAGACAACTGCATGGACCAGATTCTGCTCCAACTTGCAATGGTTCTAATAATTTTAGCAGCCAATTGTATGAAGAAATGTAACTGCTCTTTTTATGTTGGTCCTGCAAAAAGGTGTGTCACGTAAGAAGGCATGAAGAGAGATCAACAAGAGACAAAGAGCTTATGGTCCTTGGTTTCAACCAGTAGTGTAGCAGAAAATAAAGTGTTAAGAAAAGTCACTTCCTTTAAGGACTAACACTGAAGATGATAAATGCTCTTTAACCTGCATTTAACTTCTTTAACTGGATGTTCAACAAAATGTCCATCAGCTCTATACATAGCAAGAAATAGAGCACTCCTACCTTCTAAAATCCCACTACGTAACCCAAACCTCTGTTTGTAACTAGTTAGCTGTACCAGACCTACATGAAAGCACATAAACATGTAAATGAGCACTGAAATACACTGAAAGAACAAGTTAAAAAAAAAAAAAGTTGCAAAGTTGTTTGTAATATCTCAGTTGTATGGAAACCACAAACCACACACATAAGATTTAATGCATGTGACTGCAAAAATGTTCTTCTAGAGAAACTAATACATTCCAATAATTTCAAAGTACAAATGTACCTCTGTTCATCCAAGGTGCATTAAAAAAGATAACCTAACTAAATCATGGCTCCACTGAAGTTTTGCCACTGATTTAAACAGCACTGAGATTTCTTCCATTTTCAGAGATTTTGAACTGGAATGACCACAGAAAAGACATTATCTCTGTTTTCACCATGTCTTTCAGAAACAAAACTGTTCCATTCTTTAAAAATTGTGTTAGCTTTACTATCTGAATACTGTATCTCAGAATATAAAAACTAATTCAGAAAGTTACTTTCTTCATTCTTTCATTCATTTTTCTCATACATTTGGTTTTAGTTTGATTTTTTTTTTTTACGTTTAATTACGTAATCCCTTAAGGCAGATGGCAGAAAAAAAATAAATCAAGCTAACATGTTCCACTTCAGCACTTGCTTTTGCTCAACAAGTATTATTGTGACTTAAAAACCAAAATCACATTGTGATTTAATTAACAATTACGATTAAATAAAATTACAAATCTTTAATATACACAAGATTGGTGATATGTGATGGTGATTATGTGAAAGATGTGTTAGAATATAAAATATTCCCAGCATATCATCTCTAGGCTGGAATTTTAGCTGGGAGACACCGGTGTTGCAAAAACCAACTGTGGGTTTCAAGGTTAACTCGGCACTTCGCTGAAACCTTGGGTGCATTTGTGTTTCGAAACCAGTCCTAAACTCTAAAAACTTTTACAAATGGGGCCAGCTAGATGATAAATAAAGCAGTACGGCTTAGGTATAGCTGAGATCTTTTTCTTTTTTTTTTTTTTTTTTTTGGCAATAATGGTGCTTCCTATAAAAATCAAACCTAGAAACACAAGGATGTTTCTGTGCCTGGGAAAATGTGGATGCTGGATAAGAGTCAGGCTTCTCTTTCCACCAGGATTTGATTCTAAAACTAACTTTTCTTACATCTAGGATCTGCAGGTGTAGAGCCTGTGCATTTGGTCAAAAGACACTCCTTACAGAAGAGAAAGAAGCAAAGAAACAGGAAGAGCAGGGTTTAGGGTTTTTGGGAGGGTGGATTTTTTGGGGGTTTTTTGAAGGGTGGTGGTGTTTGTATTGAGTTACAGAACCAAAGTATGTTTCATTGTATACACATATACTAGAAACACCAAGCATAGGAGTTTTTGTAAGATTACAATTTCATGAAGGCTTTTAATATATTTAATAACTCCTAATTTTTTTCACCTCTTAGAGCTTAAATTTTACCCTGCACACAAATTTTGAAGGGCGTGTAAGACAGGTATCTTTCTGAAACTTACAAAGTCTCATTCTCTCTGTGTCTCTGTCTACAATACACATATTTTACTTCTCCCTCTAGCTTTCTAGCTCTAGCTCATGTATTTACAGAACAGCATAGTATGTTTGGAGGTGTCCTAGGAGATGCAATCCCATTCCCTGGTCCTTTCCTGACAAGTAAACCAACCACCCAGGGAAACCGATCACCAGATGCCAAACATACATGCATTACTGTACTGTAAACCCATTCATGTAATAATGGCTGGTGTAGGGAATTTTAAATGCCAGAACTGAGGAAAACTGAGTTTAATGTATATATAGAATCAGCAAAATATATAAAAAAGAAAATATTTCTAGAACCTCTTCCTCTTGCCACTGTATTGATATTTCACAATATCTGGAAAATAAATTTCTATTTGTAACAAAACTAAAACCCTAAGAAAAAAAAAAGTCAAAGCACTCTGTCTCAAAATTTCACATTGTGTCAGGTAAAATTCAGGAATACGTATATAAAGGAAAGAAGAGCAATTTGGAGAAATGATGTGTTCTCCCAGAAAACGCTTCTTAACGTTTAATCAAGATTCAGTATATACTAAGGTTCCCTCAGAGATAAGACTCTTTTAAAATGTCTGTGGAAACAATCTCCTGCTTGACTCATTTTGTGAAGAGAAATAATGACTTTCAGCATTTTTTAGGCAGGTACAATGATTGTGAAAACATTCGCAGCAATTCTGCGCAGCATTAGTAATGGCAAAAGCCGTAGTGGCAGACTATGTTATGCTATTTCATAATTTCTGCTGTGTTTTGCCTTTCTTTACATTGTAGAACCAAACTTAAACAGTAGAAAAAGATGTGCCTACAGCATACACTTACAGTAGTGACCTCGTCCCGAGTCAGCACTGTTGCAGAGTCATAAAACTTTAAAGAGAGACTTGGCTGTAACACTGGCGTTTGTGCAGACGCAGCACCAGGTCATGAGTCAAGCAAAATGGCTGTCAGGGTTATTCCCACCAAGATAATTAATTATTCAGGCTGTGATGGCTGCAGCAGAGCTGTGCTTCGTCTTGTGCATAACCAGACTTTTCATGGCAAGGAGGAGGGAAACTTCATCTTTATGGCATGCACAAAAGGGTCAGGCACAGTTCTAGGTCTCATCCTCAGCTGGGCACCAAGATCGCGTGCTTTCTGGAGAGCGCATGAGTGTAAGGAAGAATAGACAAGGGCTGGTCTGGACGTGCTTGTGGGAGTGATATGCTTAGCAGACAGAAAGGGGAGGAATGTGCATCTCCTCTAAAGTAAAGAATAGATGTGGTCTGATCCAGTGCAATGCCACATCTTCCAATGTTCTGCATTATTTCCCTGTGATGCCCAAGAAAAGGAACAATCTGTGCCCCAGTGAGCATCTAATCTAGCTGAAGACACAAAGTCGAGATGTTGCATTTAAAAGAGGAAAAAGATGTCATAGAATAAACTTTATGACTACATGGTTGCATTGGCTAGTAAGGTATCTGGTTACCTATCTAACCTAAACTGTAGACTAAAATGAGATCAAGATAACAGGTAAATGAGCAATAACAGAGCTGGTAATAATTTAATAAGTTTCCATTAGTGAGAAATAACATCATTTTATTTGGTGCTCATTTAGAACTGACAAATACAACAATAAAAGATTCTGTGAAAACTTCTTTTTTTACTCTTCTTGGCATTTCATCAGTAGTTTTTATTAAAGACAAAATCTGACCTTTTTTTAGTGCCATTTTTAATGAACTGCTTCAAAATTACATTTTTAATGAGAAATCACATTTTTCATAAAACGTTATTAAAAATAATGATCATTATGTCAAGTAGGGCTAGAGTGTAGGTTTTTCTATTTTCAAAATTTGAACTTTAAATTGGTTGTTAAAATGTAAAAGTGAGATGTGACTTTTTAAAAATGGAATACAAGTGTTCGTGTTGTGTGTCAATAGGTACAGATCATCAACTGCTTTTTGCGCTATTACATCAGCTGCTCATAGCATGGTCCAGATACTAAAGTTGGACCAGACATAGCCTATGGGTTGGAGATAGTTCTGCCTTTGCCTCTGTGTCCTAAACAGTGTGCTGCCACCCATATGAGCGGTTCTAAACATACAGCCCACAGGAGCTGTTCTGCCACTGTGTCAAGTGAGAGGATTTCCACAACTGGGATCTGATCCTGTCAATTAGACCATGCTGACTAAAACACAGCATCTGCTCATTCCTTATGAATTTTTAACACACTGACTTTACATTAACATTTAATTAGAGCTTGATTATATTTACTAGACTTTAGGGTAAAGCTTCTAAGCAATGAAAAGTTAATGTTTAATGACAGGTACATGGAAAAATAAACCAGCTTCTTTAAATACAATTTTGTCTTTTTAATTCTTGGCCTTTTCCTGGAAATGCAAGTTCTCACTGAAGAGAAAGGAGCAGTCATTGGCTTGCACCAGATCAATCTACTGGCTACAGTCCTTGTAGAACAGCCCAGGATGCTGTTAGACCTCCCTGCTGCCAGGGGCAGGAAGCTCTGCCTGGCTGGGGTAGCTGCCTCATGGGTTGTCAGGGTCAAGGACCATTGACACAGCTCCTTGCTAGGGAGACTGCAGAAAGGACTTCATCAGGAGGGTAACCTACTCACTTTCTTGAAAAATCTATTATTTTCAATATACTGAAAAATGCCAAAATCATCACCTGCATTCTGGCATTTCGCAGAATGCATGCAGTTATTTTTTCTGGTCAGAGCTGTATTCTGACAGAACATAAACTTGCTGGGGTTGGATACTGGCTTGCAGCCACAAAGTTTAGTCAGTACTGCACTGTCCATCACACTAGGAGGAGCACTGGGGGATGGCACCGATACTGCTGCTCCCTTGCTTGGGAGCTCTGGTCTCTATGCTCACCGTTAGGAGGTGCGACAGGCTGCTTCCCAGAGCGGTAGTACTGTTTGGCAGGTAGAGAGGCTAAACATGATTTACCTGCTCTTTTTAGCTACTGGAGGAAGGCAGAGATGAACAATAACTCAAGTAGCACAATGTTTTCTGTTGGAAGCTGCTCTGGAGTACCTGGGCAAATGGGGTTTTGGATGTGGCCAAGGGAGGGTATTATACAGTCTGCCTGCAAGTCAGTACAGCTTTGCTGCGCTGTAGTCTCACTAAGGTTCAAAATACACAATATTGTTACAGTTTTTATATGTGTGATAGATTTCAGTTCCTGATTATACTCCACGAGTAAGTCCAATGAAAACGAGAATGCTTGTAGGGGAGTCCAAGAGCTGCCCCTTGCTTTCTCAGCTGCAGAACGACTCTGCCTGTGGGACTCCTGTTGTCTGTTTTTTTGTCCCCACATTGTGTCTGACTCCCACTGAGGCACTGCACAGCACCACCTGTTCATCCTCGACATTCGTTTGAAAGCAGGCAGCAAAGATGACCAACTAAGTACTGATGTAGAAGTCTATATTCCCATCAGAAAGAGAAGTTGTCACATTAATCATAAGCAGTGCAAAAGTACTAGCAGCGTGAAAGAGACGATCACGTGGACAATGTAACCAGGTAGATGGGACAAGAAAGGGCACTTCCTACTGACTTTGATGTCTGGTTTGCACCCAAACTGATCTGTAAACCTGAACATCATACAGGTAGAGTGATGACATCCATTAACCTTCACATTATTGTGAGGTAATGAACCACTTTCAGGCTTCATCAGCTCCTATGGAAACACTCAAGTTACTACAGATCAGGTCTGAGTGCAGGGGCTTCAAGATCTCATTCTGTATTGCACTGTCTGGAGAGCTGGAGTGTGACATCACAAGAAGAGTGTCACTAACTTATATAAATATGATGCACACTATTCTCTTTGTCTGATAAAAATCTGTCTTATTATCAGTACCCTGGATGGAGAAAAATGGTATTTCCTCTACCTTCAGCAAGATATTCTTTCATATAACAGTAATGGTACATTTTCAAGAAGGCATTCTTCATGCTTCTATAAGGTTTTGTGAAACTTGTATGCATGTTTTTCTTTTTAATTTCACCTGAATAGAGTATAAAAAAAAGCAGAACTACTGCAAACCAAGAAGTCTTTTAATTTATTTTTTGTTTGTTTGTTCTTGTTTTTTTTTTCCCCAAGTACAAAGAAGCCTACTTCTATAAAAGATCAAAATTATCATTTTCATTATGACGATGTGTAGAAATGTCAGCCAGTTATCGGGACTCCACAAAAATACCTGTAGATACACACTGTAAATACCTCTCTAGGTATACATGCACAGATGAATGGTATAAACAGCTGTATTAAGAATGAGTGCAGGCTAGTTTAGTTTACATGGTGAGAAAGCTTTGAAAACCTGTCTGATATTGTCTCCTTTCTGAATGACACACTCTCTGTTATGATCTCCTCTCTCTCACACTTCTTAATCCTTAAAAAAAAAATAAAAATCACCCAAATCACTTGACTGCAATACTTTGCAATTAATCCCTGTAAGTATTAAGATATTAACTAAATAGATTTGACTATAAAAATAAGATGCAACGCGATGATATGAATGACATTGCTAGTGATATTGTTAAGGTCTGGGGCATGTGGAAACTCAGGAAAACTATGTTTATAAGGTTAATAAAAAATGCCCTGTCTTCGCTTCTGCCAGCCTGATGTCAGAAAACTTACTAAACTTTGCATCTTCTGCACCTCATTGTGATAAAGAGGTGAGTTGCTGAACAGACGGTGAATAAATGACTCTCACTTTTGCTGCTTTCACACTTCCCAGAAGCAAAGCTGGCAAATTGTATTTGGAGCCTGGAATGTGATTTCTTTATTTAAACTACATGCTTAGCGCTAACAAGGGAGCACTCAGGAACATTAATTCAAACATGCTGAGTATCTCACACAGGGAACTGTGTTCAGCCTTTTTGAGAATTTCGTATTTCCAGAAGAGAACCTTTGTTGCATCTCTGTACTAAAAACATAGTTAGGGGCTCTTCATTCTGGTGTCAAAAATTACTAAAGTCACTGTATGTATATTTACATATGTGCATAAATAGATGTATGCATGCATTATGTACGTAGCCAATAACTCTTGAGATAAATGACATTTCTATGCTTGAGAACATAGTCAAAGAAACTGCAATACATTATTCTGAACAAATAACCTAATCCTTCAGGGAAATGCATTCTAACTTTTTCCTCTGCCTTTATTATAATGTCCTATTTCATACTGTGCATATTGTACTGCCTCCATCCACAGTGAATTCAATATTCTATCCCTTCAAACCATTAGCTTAATAATGTTATGTTCTGCCTCATTCCTCTTTACAGTGCTGCTGTTTTTATGTTGTATTTCATTCCTTTTTGCTCCCCAATCACATTCCTCAATGCACATTGCCCTATCACCGAATCCTACTGCATCCATCACCTGTCTAATGTTTTCTATTTCCTATCTGCCACAGAGAGCATTTCCTTACCTTTGCCACATTTATTACCAGCTGAGCTAATTGTTGTTTAGATTTAAAAAATGCTTGGCATCATGTAAGGCAAAGGAATGAATTAGGGAGAGAACTTGTGCCACACTTCTCTTTGTGGTACAGTTCTCAGCATCAAATTATTCCTGCTGGAAAGGCCACACAGAAAAGAAGCAAAAAAAAACAAATCAAAACTTGTGCTGTGGATATTTCCTGGGCTTGACAGTTTTCTCAGAAGCTAGGTATTGTAAGGTGCTGTAAGTCTAGTTGCAATGTATTCTCCTCCATTCTTCTCAAATACACAGATACTCCTGGATACAATTTCATAAGTCTGTGTGTAGTAACTCTGCTAGAACATCTTGCTGCCATCAAGGCTTGGGTTCTTAACAGAGCTGTGGAAGTAGAATGACACCACAGAATACCAGATAATCAAAACAGATCTCTGTGACCATGGCTGTTTTGTTCAGAAAGGGAACAAATATATTACTTTACAAATGATAGAGACAGATCCTTGCTGTTGGCTCTCCTTTTCTACTACATGACCACATACAGTGATTGAAGTTCAGATGCCTCAAAATGGATTATATTTGGTTTTTTTCATGATAGTCATAATTCAAAGTAAGTTTGTTTTTTTGTTTTGATATACTTAATCATTTAAAAATTGCTGTAACTGTTCTGTTTTGAAAGCTATTCACTAGATGCATATGCTAAAAACTATACTTGCTTTACTTGATCATGTGGTCATTTAGTTTGACTTCTGTTATCTGGTAATGGTCAGAGCCAGCAAGAGATTATTTAAAAAACAAACCAAAGCATAAAAAAGCAACTTCCCAGTAACTGGTCATTATAGGAAATAAATAAAGCATTTACAGCTGCTGGGTGTATATAACTGGGAAATATAATAATACCAGGGATATGGGAAAAGTTGCATGTGATCTCTCGTGAGCAAGAAAAAATCAAAAAAATCATCAGTGACTTGTCTATAAGGATGATCAATCGCAGTCCGTAAAATTTTCTGCTGGGCTGAGGAAGATGGACCTTCAAAGCCAAAGCAGTAGGAAAGCAGTATTCTCCACAGTCCAACTGTTCCCAAAGAAATACTCTTTCTGCACTTCCATTCACCTTCCTTAAGGTCACTATGATAGTTTTTTCCTATCTTTCTTAAAGGCTGGCAGAGTGCTGCAGATCAGTGCTGTCAAATAGCCAAGTATTGTTTTACTACATTTATTGCTATCAGTGTCATATAATGAAAGACGGATAATAACCATTTCCTGTTTTCATCTTCTCTTTTCTCTCATCCCCTCCAGGTTACTTATTGAGGCATTGGATCAGACCTTCAGATGATGTAAACCAATGTAAATCTGCTGCTTTTTACTATTACACAATAAACTCCCCTACGTGACTTTGTATTAATTAGCTCTAGCCAGCAAGTACAGTTAAAGGACAGATGCAGTATAAGACTGTTAGTTGCACTGACTGAAGTTTATATTCAGTCTGCAGCTCAAAAAATAGTAGTTGTTAAGAGCATGTTAAGAGCTGATGTAAAAAATCTCCTAAATGGAGAACTTGGAAAAAAGCTGAAATCTCTGAATCAACAAGGTAAATTGACTTTATTAAACAGGTTTCCTACTGCTGTAAGTGGAACCTAGAACTCTTTATTTTTAGTGTATAAAGGAAGGAGGGCTCAATATTCTACTTATGAAATGCCCTTAAGTGAAGTGAGCTTTTAAAGAAAGATTTCTGTGCTTTTTGCGTGCTTTGATGTTCCATTCCACATATGCTGCATGTCATGATTGATGGTGATATTCTCAATCCTGAGAAAAGAGTTTGTGCTCTACTAAACACTGCAAAGAGTTATCCTAGAAGAGAAAAATACATAGCTATCAGTTTTCACTAGTATGTACCTGTTAAGTAATATGGATTCTGGCAACTGGGAATGCTATATTTAATTAATGATTTTTTTTTTTTTCAGAATGCTTCTTTTCTTGAACTGGCATTTTACACACTCTTGCAGCAATAAAGTGGCACCTTTTCAGGGCACAATCACATCTAGAAGAAGTCCAGCATGCTGCCTCCTATCCCTCTTGCCCTCCCTCCCTCTTCTCAACAGACTTCTCAGGTCCACTTCAGGATAAGGGGTTAAACTTCTTCCAGTCATATCCCCACAAGGCACTATCCAGAACGGTTTAGGAAGGATAAAAGCTCTTCTTCTCTTACCCTACTTCCAACAACCATCCTGGCCAAAGTAATTTCCTTGGACATTTCATTTCAATTACATTTGTGTGGGTAGCTCTGATGATACCACAGATAGGATTTGCAATGGGTTCTCCTAAACTGGAGTATAAATGAGCTATCTCTTCACTGCTTCATCCAAATCAGACTTAGATTAACAGAAATTTTAAAGAAAAGAGGAAATATGTGCTGAAAATAAAATTCTGCAATCTAACAGAAATAACACAGAAAGAAACAGGTGAAGAGATGGACAATAAAATATGCAGATATTAAAAGGCAGAGACATTATAGTGAGGATTATAAAGAGTATTAGAGCAAAATTTATCAGTACATCAGCTATGGAGCCAAGAAGATTCTGTTGCTTAGTGGTGATAGTTCAAACAAGTGAAGCAGAACTGCTCTCAAAACATGTAGGGCAGGTTGCTCCCTTGGTACAAGTTTCCTTGCATTAAATGTACAGGTTTGCAAATATGACTTGGATAACGTATATGAAAATAATGTTGCACAGAAGAGCACATTACCATTAGAACATGTAAGAACATAATAATAACAACATTTGATGAATTTGGTAGACAGTAAATTATATTTGATCTTCAAGTGTAATACAGTGTAAAAGCCTGTGATTTTGTATGCAAGGCAGAGTTATTTCACAGCCTGAATGGCCAAGAAAAATGATCCCACTGGTGTAGCTTGGCTAACTCAGCAAGCATCTGAGAAGTACATGTACAAGAGGAGAGAAGACTGTGTAAGTTGTTGCAAAGTATGTTATTAGAGGAATGAAATGAAATAAAGCGAAGTAAAATCTGACCTACATTATAAAATAGATCTGGTATGTCTAAGGATATAATGGAAACAGTAACAGATCAGCTGAATAATTTAGGGCAGGACTGAACACCACGGTTAAAAACATACTATATCATAGACAAGCAATCTTGCTTTGGCAGAGGAGTGGACAAATGACTTAGTAGGTCTCTTCCATTACTAATTCTTTTCATTCAATGCTCTTTGTAGACCAATGTTAAGTACCTCTAAAAGGCACTAGAAAGATTAGACCTCCATTTACTTCTTGTCCTAAAAGCTAGTCTTCGATCACAGAGTAGTGAGACACCATGTGTATTAGCGACAGTTGTTTACTCTAGAATGAAAGACTATTTAAGGACAGTGGATAAAATAATAGTTTCTAATCAATCAATGTGAATTACTCCAGGAGTTTATGCCAATGCACTAACACCCTGCCACTTATGATGAGCAATGTTTTAGAAACAATTATGCTTGCTAAGTTATCATTTCATTAAGAAGTATCAAATGAAAAATGAATCCTCTATCCTGGCTTCAGGGAGAGTTAAAGAAGCAACACTTAGAGTTAACTCTTTAGCAAAATTATAGCCATCTCAAGGTAAGTATAAATGATGGTGCTTTTTAAGGCCATATACAAAATCAAACAAGGGGAACTCCCAAAAGTGCATGGTATACTTCAAGATCAACTTGATTTTATTTAGAACATTTAGCAGGGTTTCTTCCAGGAGACCAGCTAATTAGATACCTCTAATATCCTGAAATACAGGTTAGGAGAACATATTTCCCTGTGTTCTGCAATCTCTCAAAAATTATTCTCTTGATTTTATATTACCCAAAGTTGTGATTTATGTGAAATCTGTAAATTTATAAGGCTTTCTATTTTGCTGATGTGTTATAGTCTATAAACAATTACAACGGATTAATAGTCAACTTCACGTTTGGAAAACAGTCAGGCATATTGTGTTTTACCATAACTACAAGGGATTATTTTTTTTTCTGGGTAAATTATCAATTAATATGTTAAGTGCTTTGTTATTTGATGTATTTATTTCAAGCTTCCAACACAGAAATTTGAAAACACAGTGGGTTCATTTATGCAGTTTTAAGTATCTATTCCTGTTTGTCTTCATAATGAAGACATGTTTCTGAGCATGAAGACAAACATAAGTGATATTTTTACATTGTTTTGATTAATGAGAAATAATTACACCTTTGCTCCCTGAGGCAAGAGTTGAGTTTAGTACAAGCTCTATAAATGCAATGAAACAGAGGGTAACTTTTCTGACCAAGTACCACCCCATAATTTTGCCCAGAGAAGTTGTGGATGCCCCATCCCTGGAAGTGTTCAAGACCAGGCTGGATGGGGCTTTGAGCAACCTGCTTTACTGAGAGGTGACCCTGCCCATGGCAGGGCGTTGGAACTTGATGATCTTTAAGGTTCCTTCCAACTCTAACCATTCTATGATGCTCTGATTCTAATTTTAACAGAGATCATCACAACCTGTTTTCCCATTTTCTTTTGCTTTGGAAAAGAAACAAGTAAATTCCACACTTCACACAACGCATTCGGTCCTCCAAGGTTGGGTGTATAAAGAGAACAAACAAATGATGTTCTTCTGCCCTGCAGCCTCCAGCTGAAGTACACAATTTTTTCCCACTTCAGAGGAAGAACCTTCCATTTCAGGATTCCTTCCAATGCTAAGGTTTGTCTTACTATTTATTGCCTTACAACTCTTTACTCTTTGAGGTAGGTGGGAAGGCTCTTAGGGACCTTTCCGTCAAGGATTTTTTTATAGCACCCAAGGGGAATTTTTCTCTTAGGGTACTTATTGAGACAAGATTCAAGATAACATAAACACCTCTGTCCGTTTGGTTTCATAGGAACACTAAAGCAGAGAAACTTTAGCACTTTGTAGTTATGCTAGAAAACATGCAAGTTTTGAATAAAATTTTGTTCCATGAGCTAGGAAACACAGCCTGAGACTGGAAGTATTTAATTTATATGGAGGTCACGTAATGTAGAGTGTCAATTAATGTTAAGTTAGATGACCAGTGGCTGTATTTTCCTCTCTTCTGTGTAGGCTATAGGATTAAACTGAAAAGACTACTGAAAACAAGAAAAAATTACTTTGGAGAGAATTTTAGATCTGCAGTGTGTTTTTGTGTCAGGGCAGTTACACTTCCATAAAATTTTATTGGCCTAATTTTATATACGTAATTTTCTAATGTGTTACTTCATCAAAAGAAATGTAACATTTATTACATTTTTTTAATCCTTAACAGAGTCTCTCTGAAAGTTATTTAATATTCTGAAAGTCATGGACTTTATATTGGCAGTTCTTAAAAAAATCTGTTTGGGAGTCTCCAAAAATCCCAGGGGTGAATAATTATGTTGCCTATTACATACATATGCATACATACACAGACACACAGACATATATATGTATATATATGAAAAAACCAAAAGTTTTCTTAACAGAAAGAAATTAACACAGACTGGAAAAGACAATGGATTTTTATACTTAGCAGATAATAGACAAACAAAAGCATTGTTTGAAAACTCCAGGTTGATTTTTTAATTATTTTTTAAGTAATCCCAATTTCAGACACTGAATTAACTACACAAATAAAACAAATTAGTGATTAGCTACTACAGGACTTGTCCTGACATGGAATAACCTAGAAAGATATGCCAGTCCAATCAGGAAATATGAAGTATAAATAGATGCTTATCTGACTAGAAGAATATTCTCTTTAATTAAAAACAACATGAACAAAACTACAACAAAAATACCCAAAAACTTGTGCCTCATTCCTTTGGAAAGTGAGAAATTGTTTCCTTTCAGATTCACTCACTCTTATTGCATGAAGAAGGATGTTACTTACACTCACTGATTAAAAAAAAAAAAAGCAAGAACTTGACAACTGACTATTGCTCATAAACAGAGTCAAGTTAGACCTAACGAAACACAAGCATTACTCAAATAACAGAATCCTGTTTTTTTTTCAGGAAGGAAAAGTGTTAATATCCTAAGAAATTATAAAAAGACCACAGATCCTTCTAGAAGAGAAGAAACTCCAGAGAAGGACATAATCTTTTTAAGATTTCCAAGCCAATTTGACAGCCCCTGAGGAAGTGAGAACAAAAATATTAATAACTGACAAAAAGTTTAAGTTATTATTTTTTACTCTTGCTCTAGAAAGCACAGCAAAGAAACCCCTGAAATTTGAGGAATTCTTTCTGGTACAATGCAGAATTGAACTGGGCTGTTTAAGCAGAGTGAAATGTTGGGCCATTAGGCTTTGGAGAATATCAAGAGATGAATCATTGTACTTTCTGTGGTATTCTGCTCTCTGCCTGTTTGGAAAATATTCTCCATACTTCCTCAGATTTGATACAACAGTATTTCAGATATTTTGGGGCCTGTTTTTTCTCTTTTCTGCATCCTGTGTAGCAGTAGAAGCTAGCACGACCCCCTCATGAATGAAATATTGTTCATATTTAAGCCAACACTTGGCTCAGCTGCAGGCTGGTGTAAAAAAAACATACTTCAATGAAATCTGATCATACGATATTTACTAATGTATTATTAATGGGCAGCTGAACGGCTTCAATAATAATTCTTCATATTTATCATCCCCTACAAGGGTAAAATAGACAGGTCCCCATTAATCTGGGTTATTTTAAATAAGCTACACAAAAGATCTAAGTGGGCCCCTTATTTCCCTCACATCATTCCACAGCAAGAAAATATGATGTGACAGGGATTTGCCTTGACTTATATCATATGAAGAACAGGCCTGAAGTAGACATAAAACTGCCTTTCTTTAATGTCTTCTGATTGTTTCACAGAATTTATATTGCTTTGGTGCATCAATAATCAGTCTTTGAGAATTCCTTGATATATCAGCTAGTTGTATCCAAGCGACTTCTGTATATTAACCTTGTAAATATGTTAGCTGGTGGTAACATTCGTGTGCTTGGCTTGAAAAACTAGTCTTTTTTTTTTTATATTTACCAAATATGTGGCTAGGTTATATCGTAATCCTGATTATAAACTAAATTTACAGTATTATTATTTTTTTAACACATGATGTGAGCAGGGTGGAATAATCAAATTTCCCAGGCTGACTAAAACTTTTGACATCTGAGAGACTAAGTCTTTCAATACCCAACAACTAGACTTTTGCTCCTTTATGATAGCTTTCTGTTTTAAAGTGTTTGGTGATGTCATAGATACACTGATCACTTTTTAATGTAATACATATGATGGAATAAACTAGGAATATTTTAGGCTAGATTCTCCTCTTCTTTGTGCTGAACAGAAGCTCCACTAGAGGCTGCACTAGAGACCAAAATCCGACAGTGCGAGGTCCTCTGCCCACTGAATTTTGTTGATGGTACAATTGCAAGTCCATGTGAATTTCTAGGACTAGAATGGCTTAGGATACCTAATACTGTTTGCACTCACTTGATGACTCAATGGGTCCGTATGCAACTTCATAGCTTTTCAAATCACACTTCAGTCTGGCTTTGGCTTTATCTACACCTTAGGTTTTGATGATACAGCTATAAATTAAGAATGAGTAAAAAGACATTTAGGCTAGTCACTGGGAAAAGACTTTGATTCTAAAACTTCACAGTCTTATGGGAAGATTTCCAGTGATGTTTAACCCCTTTGAAGATCTGTCCTTAAAGTAAAGAAATTAATTAAGTACTATTATTTTTATTTTTCCAGACTGGAAACTCAAGCAGATAGAGAAGGGATACACACAGAGAATCACACAGAAAAGTCAGAACTCAATTCTGAGTCAAAGCATTAAGGACAAGGCAGGTTGTGTTGCCCGCGCCCCCCCCTCAGCTCAATGGTATTAATAATAGTCTAGCATGTTACTTAGAGGGTGTTAGAAGAGTGGAATTTATCGCTTATCATTGTGGTATTCTGAGCTAGAGCAGGCTGCAGAGTACAAAGGATGGTAGAGATGAAACAAGAGAAAGTATTGAATTTCTCAATTTAATATCCAGAAAGGAGTTTTCCATGGATTTCAGATTTATCAATACTGCTCTGCACTACCATTTCATTGCTCTGACTGATCCTGTGAAGGACCCTTTTCATTCTTGGTGAGTCTCACCTGAGCCTAAAAAGTTACAAGATCCATGGCCATGGGGCAGATGAGGATGAAGGGCCTGATTGCAGGGGCCCTGAGAGTGTCTTATAGATATCCAGTGAAGTGGCATCACTGGTATTGACTGGAAAACCCACGTCAGTATCTTTCAGGAGGTGCTGGGCTGAGAACTTCTGTTTGTGGAGAATTTTCAATGCTTTTTTTTTTTAATTAAAAAAAAAAGTTTCCTACAAGCCAGTAAACTTGTTGTTTGCCCCAGTCTAGTTATTAATACACAAATTTTAAAAATTCCAAAACTCATTTTGGTGCAGAGACAATGAGCCAGATGGCAGAATCTTTAAAGTGAGTGCCAGCCTTTCAGTCCTACCAAGAACAGTAAGTAAATCTCTAAGCACAGATTTTCAGCATGAAAATAAATAAATAAATAAACAGATAAATGAAATAACAAGGAGACTGTTATCAATTTTGCTAGCAAAAGGTCAAAGTCTTCCAAATGAAAAACACTGATACATCAAGGACAAACAGACAGCCTTGCAAACCATGTGGATTTCTATGGCAGTTTATTTGTGTATATCCTGGGGGATCTACAACACATTAAAAGAATGCATTTGATCCTTGTATCCTAAATAGATGTTTCTGTTGCTAGGTGATGTAATATCCTTGTAACCCTGTGAACTCCAAGGACGATGGCATTCAGTGACATTTCTGTTGTCAGCAGCAAGCTGTTGGAAAAGTGGAATAGAAGAATTATTAGTTGAGTAGGAGAAATTAGCTGACAGTTGTTCTACAAAACTTTTCAGTTCAATACATTTGAATTACTTTTCTAGATTTTGAATAATATTTTTCTCCCAGAAGCCTATCCTGTTTTCACTCTTGATATGTTAGCTTTACCAAATGGCCTTTGGAAATATCCAGTATTTAGTTTTAATCTAAACTCTCTATTTAATCCCATATTGGAGGGAAAACAGGTTCTTGAGATAAGCAAATGACACACGAGGAGTTATTAAACTCTTGACTGTGAAGTGAGCTATATACTGCAGTGCTCCAAAGGTCCTGATTATTCTCTGGTGTGAGTGCTGGGAGGTGAAGGAAGTGGAGGGAAGAAGAGGATGTTAGAGATGGAATGATAATAACAGAAAATGAATACTGGCAAGAGAGTTAAGTTTGGTTTAAACTTCTCTAACAACTGAATTAAAACAATATAAATTGCCTTTGAACTTATCGTTTCACAGGAAGAAAGACCAAAAATCTGTAAAATTACAGTATGTTGTTGGAGATATCAAGACCAACACCTGCATCATAATAGCCCAAGTGGGTAGAATTGAGTGAAACCCTCAAATGAGACTGGTAAGTGAATCATGCCCCGTATAGGACTCCATAGAACAAATCTGCAAGCAAGCAGGTCCTCAAGTGTTGCTGCCAATCTACCAGAGTTCCATTGATCTAATAGCAGCTATGGAAGAGCAGTGAGGGAGTAATTTCTTTATTAACTCAATTGTCCACTACAGAGATTTTGTATGTGTGACAAATCCAATGAAAGTTATAACTTACAAAGTATGTTTGTTAATTTCCTATTATGCTCCTAACTGGCTACGGTAATCTAGCGTGACTGAGTCTTTAAAGATATTTTACAAAGATCTGGAATGAAAAGATCTTGTTAGGAATATGAGAGGAAAATGTAATAGTGTTAATGATTGGATAGAGGTTATTTTACTTTTTTGTTCTTAATTATTATAGTATTAAAACTAAAGGGAATATAAATTGCTTACAAGAGAACCTTGTGCAATTCAAATATGGAGGAATGCGATTTTTTATGATGCTTACTTAAACTTTATCTGAGTTGTGGCAGTTAAAAGACTGCAAAATTCCTTGGCAGCAGTCTCTGACATTTCTGTACATTGTTCTGAGTCTGAGCTGGATCCAAGTTAAAGAAAAGGAGAAAAACAAAAAGTAAGGGTGGAGGATTTTTTTCCTAAATCTTTAGAAAATTTCTGTTGTTTTTGATCAATTTGTCAAGATTTTTCTATTTTACTAAACCAGGTGGTTGACCTTACTGAAGCAAAAAGTCCAGATTGAGACATTGTCTTGAATGTCACAGAGCCCTCAAGTGAAATATCTTAGTTTTTCAAGCAAATGGTTTGGTCACGTTCAAATTATGTGACCTACAGTAGATTATAGAGATCAAAGACAAAATATCAGTGAGACTCAGGATTTTCTTTGGTTAGTTAAAGACAGTTTCTCCTTGGTGCAAATGGCACCCAAAGCTCTATTGCAGGACTGCTGACTCAATTTCTATAATGCTACTTTAAAGTATAGATTATTTTAACAGTTTATGACTTCTACCAATAGCTGCTTATTTTATAGTATTCCTGAACTGGTTTCTTCTTTCTTGCAAAGCATAATGCGTTAAAGTGAGCTGCTTCTTTGAATCAATAACAATTTGTTCATAACCAATTAAAAAATGTAAAAAACTAAGGTTTTCTTAGACAAGTATTGGTTCAACTATCTGCCCTGTCTTCTTTAAAGAATAATTGCAGCATAAAAGATTTCCTCAGTTTGCTTTCTGTATTTCTTCTGAAATAATGGTTGTTATATGCTTCTACAGATGTCTGGGTGTTAAGGGCTGTACTCAAGACTCTTCACCAGGGAAAAGTACAGTTGAATAAAAGCCCAGGTTTCTTTCAGATGTTAGAACACGGACCTGAGACATGAGCAGGATGCCCACCCATCCAACCTTGTTATTTGGCATGGCAAAATCAGAAGCTTCAGACCCATGTCTCTCTGGTAAAATGGTAATGGAAAAGAAAGCAGCAATGCTAGTACTAAGTGTAATATGAAATAATTGTGTAAAATTAAATAAGTGTGTAAGGCATGTCAGTATACTGGAAACCAACTGGATGATAACAGCTTTTGCCATCTGTGATAGATAGCATAATTGTTTAATGGATTTGTTTACAGTTTATTGTGGCTTCCTGCACTTCATTGCCAACTGCATTCTGGTCCGATTACACCCTATTGGGATAATTGCTCCTTCCCTGAGAACAATGGAGCCTGCTGTGTTTTGGAGAAATAACTAGGATGTAGGAGGGCAGGCAGAGAAAGATTTAACATGGAAAGCAGAGACACTGTAGGACTGGAAAGAGGGACGTGGTGGGAGGCATAAGGGACGTATTATCTCCAGAGACTGTCTCTATAGCAGTCCTCAGAGGTGGTGGAAAGAATGAGACTTTCCTAGGAGGCCAGCACAGACTTTCTGCAGGGCAAAGCTTAATTCAGGTGACAACTGAATACAGTGTGACTGAAAAGTAAGTCTGGAGAACACGAATGCCTCTGCAGAAGAATCTAACTGTGGTTAAGAAGGCAAGATTTGTTTTCTGGTCCTTTTTGTTTTTTTCTGGTGTTTGCTTGTTTTAAATTAATGTGTGTCATATCTTCTTGCTTACTTATATTTTTGGATTATAAATTGGTTTACTTCAATTAATCATAAAACCTAATTTTAGGTACTTTTCGAGAGAGCACACCCGAAGTCTCCAGGAAAAGCGAATTGTACCTCATATCTGTCACACATTCCAGCAACATACCACACCATGAAATAAGCCTGATGAAGAAAGTGTCCTCTTTTGTGTGGTTACTTTGAAGTCTGCTAATCTCTTTCAGGCATAGCAAATGTTTTTCTTAACTTTTTGGCATGTGAAGATCCATTTTTATCCATCTCTTTTACCAGAGGAATCTGACAGTAGAGGAAGTCTGCTGGAGAATAGAAAGTGGCTTTTCATATTTATGCAGCACATAGGTAGCACTCCTATCTGCTCTAATAACAACCGTGCTGCATCTACATCTCTCAGATAATCACTGCCCTTGTGCAGCACTGCCTTCAGTGGCACTTTTCATCTGTGCCAGGCTATTTCTTTGCACCGCCTGTGACAAAGCAGTGCGGGATGTATGTAGATCCATTTACCCTGCTCCAGCTAATGTTGCATAATCTTTGCACGCAGGCACAGGAGCTTTGCTATCAGACTCCAGCAGTTTCCAGGCGAGAATTGCTCTGGCTGGCAGGGAAACGACAGAGGCAAACGTGCAGGTACCTGCATTGCACAGCTTACTGAGAGGGTCAGGCACACCAGTGGGACAACTGCAAGGAGCCTGGATGCAGATATGCAGATATGTAGATGGACTTATGAAAAAGATGCCCTTTGTGGGACATAAACAGATGAATTCAGCAAGAGGAGTTCATAATTTGCTCTGTATAGCTATGTCTGCATATATTTCACATAATGAGAAAAATCTTCCATTTTCTTCTATCTGCCGAAGCTTGTATTTCTACTAAGTCAAAAACTCTCAGAAATCAGTGTTCTGTGAGCAGCAGAATAAGCACTATGAACGCAGCAGCAAGAAACAAAACTAAACTTACATTATCTGAAGAAGTATTTTCTGCCTTTCATTTTATTTATGTACTATGCAAATATGCAGGACAAATCACTGCTACACTGGTAAAAGCTTTCCAGTTTTCACTTATTCCACCTCTTATTCCTTTAGAATCTTAGATCAGGGTTTGCAGAGAGTGGTGACACTGACATTGTTTTCTTTAATATTATAATTTTTCAATTACTATAATTTAGTTAAAAGAAATGATTGCCTGGAATTTGGGCCATTATTACAATCCAGAATTCAGGATTTCAAGATCTGCACAAAAACAGTGTTTCTAAAAGCTTTAAGAAAGCTACTTACTACTAACCAATTTTGACTAAATGCCATTTAATAACCAATAATAATCCTTAGTTTACTTTGTTCCTAGTGAATCATATTCATCCTTGACATATTCTTAGTGAAATCATTATATTAAGAGAAATCTGAACTGTCATACTCTAAGAATTTTACACTGTCAAAACTAACTTCTTCCTTAGTAAGTCAGAAGTGTTGCCAGCAAGTCGGAGGGCAAAAGCCAGTACCTTCAGCTTGTGCCAAGATTGTACTCATCATTTATGGCCTCACACATACTTGGGAATTTGAATGTTACTTACTTGTTGGAGAATGCTGCTCATGTCTGCTGCCAAGGCAAGGTAGGATCTCCCTTAACATCTGTTTTCACTGATTCTTCCTCACTTTGCAATGGGAACTCTTTCAGGATTTTTGAAAACATAATTTTTTTTATACCTGATCATGTTTCAGGCAGGAGTGTAGAAAACCTCTTGAACTCAAACTTCCTTCTTCTGATCAGTATCTGTATTCTCTGATTTCAGACAGTGCCATGTTTCATTTGAAGATTATGATAATAATCAAATTTATCAGGCATTGATCTTGGCTTCCACATATGAGCTACTGAGTAGTAGTGTGGTAATTCTGTACTTTTGACATAATCTGTTTCATAGGTGTATTTCATTTTCCTTCCCAGGGAATCATAAGATGATAGTGTTCCAAATGACGATCTGGTACCTTCTCAGTATGAGCAGAAATACCTTGCTGTATTTTCTGGAATACAGATACACAGACACTGTGTTTTACAGGAGCACTGATACAATGATACCTTTTCATGCTGCCTTCTTAATCTCTACAATCTAAGTTTACATTAAAAAAAAAAACAACCAGTATGTTTTATTATACATGCAATGAGAGTAATTGACAGTTCAACAATTTTTATATGTTTTGATATCCAGTTAGATAGTTAAAAGTGGCATTTTAAGTTGCTACAAGTGAGTTTCTGAAGAAAACAAGCATTGAAACATTCTCACTGCTTTGGACTCACTGCTTTATATTTTGAAGATTCAGCAAGATCAAAGATGACAATTATAAATGAAGATCAGTGCAATTCACCTTGAGTAACAGACCAACTAAAAAATGTTGAGAGACACCCATGCATATCTTCAACTCTCTATTTAGAAAGAGAAAGATGAAGATGAAAGCTTAGATGAATTTTACAGGGCAGCCAAGTGCAAAAGTCTAAGAGATACAGGAAGAAAATTCCAACTGTGCTGACTGTAAGAACCCAGACCAGTACCTCCATGATTATGTTTTGAATTTTTTCAAGGGTATTCAGAGCATAGGTTCCTATGAGCAGTGTAGAGGAGCATTATTACCTTTAAGTTTCAGTGGGGTTCTTTCCAGAGAGTTTGGACTCTTTAGCTTGAAATAGTGTTTAATGGATGACTGATGAAACACATATTCCAAGAGTTGTCCAAATGTTTTCTAGATAGGAGGAAATGCAGTGGAACATTATTACCATAGATGCAAATGACACATTCCCCTATCACAAGTTGCTAGTGAACTTCCAATGCATTACATCACATATTGCTCAGAAATAAATAATCTAAGCAAACATCTAACCTTTCTCCAGTCATCACAATGAAATAATAGCAAGACAATATTAGTTATTTTCTCATTTCTTAGAATTCTTCTGGCTAGGTTCCACACCTTAGAAAGACAGAATGGACTGCTACCATGTCTTCTGTCAGTCTTTAATACCAAAAATTACTGTTTATGGCATGGAATGCTACAGGGGGAAGATATTTGAATTATTTTTCCATTTTTTAGCAGCTAATGTTCTGAGTAACTGAACTGGGGTCAGTTCCCATGAAGTGACTACATTCAACAGAGACTACATTCTTTGGCAGCAGAAAACACTTGGATGGACTAGCAATGAAAATGGATGTCCCCTCTACTGAAAACATGGGACAAAGGCCAAAATCCCCTTGACTGGAAAGTTACCAGGTGCTTGGGATTTTATCCCAGTACAGAACTCTGTCTTTTTTGCTTACTGAGCCCAAGCAGGTTCTGCGTATCATAATTTAGGGTGTATTGTCAATGTTACAAAGAGAGCTTGACTTCACAGGCCAGCTATCTGGCTGAACTAAATTCAATCACTCCTAGATTCTCAAGTGTTTAAAAAAACCCAACTAAACAAAAAAAAACCCCAAAACACCACAACCACCAAAAATAGGACACTTTTTCATAGCTTTAATACTACAGACATTTTCATGGTCGGTCCTTCAGATATGTGTGATAGATTTTGTATATGGTTTTTAACACAGTTATTGCCTATTTAGCATACCAGCACAAATGACAGACTAGGAACTATTTTTGTGCAAAGCCCTGCCTTGGAGATCAGTACCAAACAGGTTGGTTTTGTGAAGGGGAGCTTGTACATGTTTCCTTTAAGCCTTCAGGGCCTACTTTGGAGTTTCACTCCAGTGGTTCAGGCTATCTCCTGAACCATCAAGTCACTCTTGAGCCAGCATCCCACATCCCACAGCTCTTGCTGTCCAACTTTTGTGTTAGTCCTAAAAATGTCCTTTTGTTCCAACAGTTTGGTTTTTTGATTCTGTTTTCCTCCTATTCAAGCATAGTAGTTCTCCTGGGGAAATTATTCTGCTCGAGCTCCTGCTCCCTGCAGGAAAAGGAGAAATCTCCCCAGTGTTTCAGTCACTCTATTCTCCTAAGGCACTTTCATATGAAAGACAGGCATATATTCTGATGACTTGGAAGACTCCTTTGTCCCCAAGGGACATAATAGCAGTCATGTTGGCAGATTGCTGACTCTGTGTACTCTGAGACAATAAGTAGCCTCATAAAAATCAGCTGCAATTCAAAAGCTGTTTGCACGCAGCTACATGTCCTCAAGTTGCCATATCACACAACTGTCACAACTCATCTCAAGCTGTTACATAATCCTGGAGACTTCCCAGCTTTCCTCTAATGAAAACAAATGGAAAGAAATGCTTTCCCCTTTTTTTTTTTTTTTTTTTTTCCAAAACAATGTGCCCTTCTGTTTTAAGTTCAAATTGTAGAATGATTGCCAACGCTTTTGGAATGCCCAAGATGGGATTTTATCTCTGACTTCCTGAGACTTCCACTTGTAGTCTCATATAAAATATAGTGAAAGCTTCTTCTCCAGAAGCTTGGAAAATAAGACAATATAATATTTGATTTCCAGGGGGCTTTATTAGATTTTAATTTATGATAACTCGTCCCTGTTATCTTAGGGGTATATATCATTCAGTGTATTTTCACAGCATCTAGAATCATTGTAATATCTTTTGAAGCTTGTAGGGGTTCAAATTTCATTCCCATTTGCATGTTCTGGCCTTCATGCACTATCATTGTATTTTCTTACAAATTTCTGTTGAGATCTACATTTTAAAAAGAGATTTGGCTTTTATCTTTTCAACAGATGAGGCATAGCATCACTCTGCCATTAAAAAAAGAAGTCAGGTTCCCTTCTCCCTTTCTTTTACACAGCAGTTGCAATAGAGATTCAATGTATTAAGATTTTTTTAAAATATTTTTTCCTTGCTCTTCATGAAGTTAAGTACCTTTGTTTCCTTTTCTCCTGACAACATGATTGATTATTTTTGTTTCTCCCTGGGTCATTAATAATGCAATTATGAAATATGCTATTACAGAGGAATGTGGGAAACTATAAGCTTAAGAGTAACATTCACTTGAAAAACCTCCAGACTTAACCCTAGGCTATTCAATGTGCATCAGTTATGTTGTGAGTGGAAGCACAGAAGGCACGCTTTGATGCATAACGTACCACCTCTTTTCTTCCTAATTTTCTCTACAGATCTGGTGTTGGCAGAAAGAGAATATGTAGTCTTTGATGCTGCTGAATCCGGCTGCCAGGCTTTTCCATCTTTTTTGTTGTGGTGTTCTTGTTCTGTGTTGCAGAACCAACGATAGTTTTAAATACCCTTGCCTGACCAATTTTTATTAGATTTATCAGACAACATTTGCATCTGGAATGGAAATCTAAAGTGATTTTATATAACCGATATATTGAACTTTCAAAATAAAGATTTACAAATGCATAGTCAAGAAGTAATGTGGTAATACACCTCCTGAAATAATATTCTAAACAGACCATAGAACACATGATCAAAACCAATTTTTCAAATCTTAAATACTATATTGCAGTCATTTCTAAATTGAAACATCCCAAAGGCACATTTCATGTTACCGTGTGGCAGTCTTTTCTCATATCTAAGCTTGAGGATCTTTGCTTCAAATTTAAAAGAAATAAATAGACACAAGGAGAGAGGCAAGCCACAGAGGAAAAAAAAAGATTATATTTTCTAACTTCAATAAGAATCTGGTAAGCAAAAACTGAGTTTGCATATCAGCTGATTGCTTCTTTCATGAGGAGGAGAAGGCAATATATCTAAAAAAAAAAATCAAGCTACACTATCCACTTTTGAAAATATAGATTCACCAGGGATGCTGACAGACATTTTCCCTCAGGACAGCCAAGTACTGCTGTACATCTCTATAACATCACTAAAGGCATCATTTAAAGCACATTAAGAAAGGGAATCAGGATACTGCTAAACGGTGTTGTATGCTGAGCAAATCACCATTCTAATTATATTACCTATTAAAATGGTCAGCCTCAATTCAAGTCCAAACCAGTTACTGTAAAAGTTGCAGTCTAATCATACTTAGTTATATATAGGATGGAGACGGCAAGTTCTTTTGCCCAATCACACAAAGACTAAAAGTGTCCTAAAGCAAACCACACAGAAACTGTTCAAAGTAAACTATACTTGCCTCCATCTAGGTTTTACTCCATTGTTCAGAGAAAACATTGAGTTACCATTTGTGCTTGACATCTTGTGGAGACCATACAGCAGAAAAATGCTCCAAGACCATTTGCTGTTAATGAAAGCAATTTGTTACTAGCTAAAGCAAAGTGTCCTTTGTCCTTCTGCCAAAACCTCCTTGTCTATCGTCTATGTTTGTTGAGCTCACCCACAATAATGGAAACATTATGAGATATGCTTAAAACAACAGCATTACAAGCAGAACACAGTTCATTGTTCTAAAACAATAGGCATGAGTATGTTCTTCTTCGTCACACTTTTATCTACCATAGAAGCTCATTGACACGGCGGAGGTTCAGCATTTCTTAATTGCCTTTTTAATTTAGTCCACTTTTTCCCCAGGGCTGATACACTGATTCCTCTCATTCTTCCCTCCTCCCCCTCTCGATAGAGCTGCATTTATGAGATACATTTTAAAACAGCTGCTTCTTTTATTATGTTCACATATTCTTATATAACTATTTTTCTTTCCTTTATGAATTTAATAAGCACTTTGAGGCAAGTGTTAGGAATACTTAAGGGAAATACAGATATCCTGGGATTAGCAGGTTTTTAAAAGAAGGCAGGACTTAAAAAAAAAAAAAAGCCAACAAAAAACCCCCAAACTTAGGAAAGAAAAGGGCAGGTGGGTCATGAAAAATGCAGATAGCAAAATGGTTCTCAGCTAATCCCATTACGAAAGGCAGTCTTAGGAGAGCAAATTCACATAGTTTCATATACATGGCCTTTGTCTGTACAGAGACAGCATTTCACAGTGGAAGCCCAGAAAAGAACAGGATTTGTGAACATCAGAATATTTCGAGAATGAATAAGCTGCCTAATGTAGCCCTTGTTTCCTTTACTATGTAAGTTTTTGAGTGCTCTAACACAGTGCCTTAAAAATGATAGGAAAATTCTTCAGAAATCATTACGTACCCATAGGACACATGAAACAGTATATATGAGGGAGTTCAGACAGGCAGAGTTAAGAGTATACTTCACATTGCTGTCTTTCCATTATAAAGGAAAAAAAAAAAAGAAAAAAAAGAAAAAAAAGAAAAAAAAAGGAAAACGAGGTCATCATATGTTATGGAAAAGGAACTGCACAGGAATATGAAATATTCATGACTCTTATCCTTTGAACAAGTATGGTTAAACCAGAGAGCGTATGTACACAGATAAGCAAAACAAAACATTATATACTACTGAAGAATTAAAACATATAGGAAGCTACTATATGAGATTCAGTATGTATCAGTCATATCAAAAACCACTGCTTGTGTTGCAGTAGAGTATCCTTTTTCTCTGCCTACAATACGCTTGACTTATATTTACTAGGAATTGAAGGGGTTCCTCCAGATGTTTCCAAAGGAGCAAGACGCGTGATGCAAACCATCATTTGCAAAGCAAAAAACTGGCCATTGCTGTATGCTATTTATGGTATTAAAAATGACACGATATACATAAAGAGCCATTTTTAAATGAATTAATCAAAAATTAAGGTTCTTGAAAAAAAGTGAAGATAACAGTTCTTATTTATGTATTTTGCCTTTTGGGAGAAGAATGATAAAAGATTGGCACCAATATTGTGAAAATTCTTTTTCTACTGCAGTGAAACCCAACCATGCTTAAAATACAGATTTGAAAGAGTAGTTAAATAATTAGTGCGTATTTAAAGTGCTATTTAGTACATACTGAAGGTGCTGACTAAACTAGAGTCACCACGCTATGGGACAAAGCCCCTACTAGCTGCTTTGCTTTTTCTTTGAAAATGCTGCAGACTAGATCATCTCGAAGCCTTTCCATACCATGGCTGCCAAGAATTAACTATCCTCCCTGCACGTCTATGAGTTTACTCCCCGGTTACAGAAATCAGTATCCCATCACAGGTCAGCTACCAGCTGCACTATCTACAACAAAGAAATGTAAGGTTCAGGCATCTGTCAATTGGGAATGAGACTCCCCTAATTTATTTCACATGGGCTACAAAAAGGCGACAGCATCAGTTAATCACTGAGTTATTGTCACCCTGAGCTGAATTTCAGTCTGTGGTTTATGTACTTTTGCATAAGCGTCCTTGCAGGTAAGTGACAGGTTTAGTTTCCTACCACTGGTAGGATTTAAAATTAGCTTTCAGACTGTATTAAATAAAATTATACGAGGTTTTTCTTTCATTAGAAGAGCCCTCAGCGTATCCCTGTTCTTGTTTCATTCTATACAGCCCTCTCACATTCCTCCCCGCATCTTTAAAGTTACCTCGATTAGAAATAAACTTCTGGGTTAGTAATGATTTTTAAATGTCCACACAATATAGAGTAAAAGGTTATAAAATGATCTGTTAAATTATGTTTTGGATATGATAAAATGCTTTACATGTTCATAACTGAACATGGAGAAGAATCTCTGTTTTTCCTTGTTATTCTATACCACGTGCCATATCTGGTTACTCATCCCTCCTTCTTCTTCAGCTGTCATTTGCTCATACCTACACACTTATCTTTTATTCCCCTCACCCTAGCTGGCAACCTGTTTAGAAAGTAGAAATCATCAAGGTGCTACTGCACTACAGGGCAGGAGCCTTTTGAATGCTGCAGTTCTGGTCCTTAGAACTGTAGATGAACATGGCAGAACTAAGGAAGGAACAAAGAAGTTCAAGTGGAGGTACAGATAGCTTCCACAAAAGAAGAGATTCAGCAAGTGATACCTCTTCAGTTCAGGAAAGAGACTGTTGAGGAGGAATATGATGGAAGTTAGTGAAATCCTTTGCAGCACGGAGAAGGAGATAATAAACATATTGTGAAACTTGCTGCTCTGGGATGTTGTGAGGGCCAAAAGGATAATTAGTTTTGGAAAGAGATTTCAGAGCTACATGGAAGATATATATATAATTTACATCAGTATATATACTGGTGGCTATTAAACATCATGATAAAGATATATCAATGATAAAATGTTGATTGCTGGAAACTGGCAAGGTGTGCCAGCAGTGAAATCGTTCTTTACTTGCATTGATTATTATATTGTTTTCTTAGAGACATTATTAGCCACTGTCAGGCCAGAAGGTTAGGTGAATCTTTGGCTTGACCTGATTTGGTCAGTCTTATACTGTTGCAAACCACGTACCTCATTTTCTCCCACAGAGCCCCCATTTCTGACTTAATGTTCATGCCAGGTCGTGCTCACTCCTTTCCAGACTATTTTGCTCAGCCATTAATCCCAGTAGCCTTTCTCACTGGACCCTGTAGGAATTCTGCTTCCACTGATTATTTTTTTTCCTTTTTCCTTCTCTCACTCATCCATGCTAAAATTAATTTATGCTAGCTAAAATAATTTCAGCATTTTAAAAACATGTGGACAGTGTTATGTAAACATGTGAATATGGTCCTGGTTGTGCTCCCCTGAGGCCTGGCCTGCTTGTAACAGAAAAACAGGCAGAGTAAAAATTGCATCGAGTTTCTCTCGTGTTTTTCCCACTCTAGTCCACAGTAGGACAAAGCGTATTTTTTGAACCTTTCACAAAAGAGATAGTAGTTTTAAATGTGGGGGTTTGGATGTTTACAAGAGAATAACCATATTGTTAAAGATTTATACCAATCCCGGTTACACACACAAAGAAAAAACATTGTTTTGACTGTGTGATACTATCTGTAAAGTATTACAGTAAAAACAGAGATGGGAAGGACTACTAGCTTTGGGATTTTTTTGTTTTATTTGTAGTAGTCTATTTGCTTAGTCCAGGAAGAAATGCAAGTACTTATGAAAAGGCTTCCTGTGGTTTCAAAAGTGGAATCCAATATACTCTAATGCACATCTCTATTGTAGCTTCTGTCATAATAAGGTTGATTCACTTATTCAAACCACCCTAATTCCCAGCTGTACCTTCACTAGAAATAGATCCTAATCGCTGTCAGTTCCCTTGGGACTTAAAAAGCTGAAGCAATACAAAAGTGTGTATAAGTTTTAGATAATGTAGTCACATTTTTCTAATCATATTTCTAATTTCACTAGCTTGTTACACAAAAGAACTGATTGGGGAACAAGATCATAAAAGCCTAAGAGATAATACTGAATCACTCACTACACCAGAATGTAATAATTGTAGAGTTGCTTAAAGACCTGGCATAAAAATACAACGAATCCCCAAAGCTGTCTTGCAGGGTACTTTTAAAGAGGAACAAATAATGCCCAAGGGTGGGGCATGGAGAAGTTTGTACAAAAACAATGATTTCTACAATAATTAAAATTTTAATCAAACCATTGATTCCTTTCCCCATCCCCCAATACACAGAACATTTCAGCTGGAACAAGAAAAGGGCCATTTGTCAGGAAGCAACATGCAAATGCATTCTCACGAACATTTGAAATAAAAACCAAGTGTACTACATCTGAAAAACAGATGCCTTTTAATGAAGGCAATACCTTTACAGTTCCTGTTTTTACATGTGTCTTAAAAGAGTTGGAGTAACTTTGAAGTTTAAAAAAAAATCAGTGCATTCTGATTTCTGAAGGCTGCCTAAGAAGATAGAATAAAATGCCATCTTTGATAGTTCTCTATGTATTTTCTCACAGCAGTACTGAAGGGAACTCTTATCTATTGAGAAGGGGGTTGGAGACAGTGTGTCTTTTTATCTCAGTTTTCAGCATAAGAGTGTGAAATGCTCACCAGCTCTCAATTTTCCTCATTTTCCATGTGCGACGAGGCATGAATTAAAGGACATGATGGATCTAGCACGCCAAGTTATACAACGGTGAGGACACACAGTACTATGTGACATCTGGTGGATGTCCCTTGGGTCCCTTCTAGTGTGAAACCCTCTAAGAAGTTACAGGGCTCAGGAGCAATACAAAGCAAGAATCTCTTTCCTCTTCAACCACCCTTCCATTCCAGGCACAGCTGATCACCAGATTAGGAGATTTTATGGCATTTGCACATGCTATAGGGGTCACAGAGCTGCAAAGGCACTGTAGCACTGTACTGAAAAAGTGTCAGCAAGACCTCCAGTCTGGGAGAGCCTGAGGCAAGATCATGTGCATGAGGCTTGTGTCAGGCACACAGGCTCTTGGAGGTCCATCCTCAGAGCCAGGTTGCTGAGCTGTAGCTCTCTCAGCGGCAGGATAGGATCAGAGCATCAGTAGTCTCTTGCTACAAAAAGAAAAATCCTTCTGCCTTTCCATGTAGCAAAGCAAAGCCTGAAAATACAACCTGAGTCTGTCTGTCTGGAGCTGCTGATACCATTAGTGTAATTATTAAAAGACTCAGAGCCTGGGCAGATTACTTGCAGCAGTGGAAGGTCTTATCACTTAGGACAGACTTGTAGCAGTTCAGCCTGATGGACACAGGTGGGAACTGGGGAGGTTAAAGCAGAAACTCTAGTAATGCCTTTTTATGAGGCCAGTACATTTCCAACAACAGAACAGAGTAGTCTCTTGGGGGCAACAAAATCTGCCAGGATTTATCTGCCAAAACCCTAAACTGACTTAGAAACTGTTTTGATTAAATCAGTGCAACTGCATCAGAGAAGAGACTCTGACCGGATTTAGTAACTCCTAAAAACTGGTGGTATAAAGTCAGGCTATTGTAGGAGGTAGTTTGGACCAAGCTGCTAGACTACATCAGGGGCTCTGAGGAGGTCTCACACTTCCAGCCTGCCTCCTCTGAACGCAATATTCCGTAGAAGAGAGGTGAAATCAAATAACTGGAGACAGCACCAGCTGCATCAATTTCTTTACATAATATCTGTGTACAAGTTAATTACCTTTTTTTTTTTTTGAAAATTTAGGTCATTACTTCTATGTCCACTGGATAAAAGAATTATTTACTTACATCTTTCTATATGAAGACAGCTGTCATGTCTTCAGTCTTCTCTGGACAAATGGATACTTTTTGACCACCTCTGAACTGCTTGTCTGGGCCCTGTAGTTAGCTGCCACTCTATGAATGGCAATCATTTCCAAGAAGCAAATGATAGAGCCATGAGATGTACATACTATGGTCTACTTTGTCCTCCTACAGTCATGATGTGCCTGCGTCAGTGAACATTTGCCTACGCAAGCATTCCACGGACTGCCTGACGTATGCAAAACTCACTGTTGTGAATGAAATAATAACTTAACGTTCTATTTTTTTCAAAATGAGAATACTTTGTCCCCCAAATCATAGCGCTCAAAGGTAAACCTACTGGTAATATTGGAGCCTTTTCCTCGAATGAGTATTGCTTTTCCAAAATGAGATTGACTGCTCAGACTTTTTGCTACAGTCTGGTGAGCTAAAAGCCGTATGTTTCTAAATCAAAACAGAGATTCTCCTATAGTTATTAGACTGTAGGAGTTAGTTTTAAAAAATAGATGAAAAATACCCCAACGCTTCTGATAGAATTGCAGGAGGTGACCAACCTTGAAACTCAATTCATGGTGTGTAATTGCCTTGGCAAGGCACAAAGTAGTAGGAATGTACGTTGCCTTGTACCATATGGGAATGCCTTGAATTCTTGATTTTCCTACATCTACACAAGGAGCACAGTGTATGGAATTGTTAGGTGAAGTTCCTTTGAAAAAGGGAAAAGAAACCCTTTCAATGTGCTTTTGTCTCCATAACCTTTACAACCTACTTGCACATCACAAATGTGATAAAATCAAAATCTTCACAAATAAAGTGCTGGCTTGTCTCTTTCATAGTACAATAAAAGAAACAATCAGTAATTTTACTGTGAGCCTTCATTACACTATTTGTATGGATCTCTCCTAGATAGCAGTTAGACTAATTGCCATAAATTTTTCAGACAACTGGTTTGCATTATCTTCTGTATACAATGTAGAGGAAACAAACAGATTGCATCTATACAGATAGGAAAAAGGCTGTTATTTCTGTAGCTTCAACAAGATTTGAAAAACGTATGGTGCCTCTCACAGGATTTGGCGCTTTGTACGTAATAACTATTGCTTAAACCTTTCAAGAATAAATGTTACTATAAAAATTCCTGTTTGTTTAAAGGTATAAAAAATTAAAATTATTATGTTTTGAGTAATCTAGAGGCTATCTTAAAATGCACATTTTCCCTCGATGTAATTAAATCATACAGGACCTCTGAGAAGGAATGGCTTATGTTTGTCCTGTTCTGAACAGCAGGAAGGAATTCTGCAAGATGTGCTGAGATCAGTGATACTGATACATAACAGAGAAAAATGAAAAAAAATCCAATTAGTTCCAAGGTGGGTTAACAGTTATAGCAGGACATGTAAAATACTGCACTTTCACAACACTCAGGTGTTGCAAAGACAAGTGTACCAACCTGGCAGTTGTTCACACCCAATTCCTTCTATTTTCCCACATTTGATTCTTCCCATCCCTCCCTTTCCTCACCTTTGATTCCTCCCTAAACATCCTTTAATGAGACTTGCACAATCTTCCCAAGCCTTCCATATTGAGTTTATAACCCCTGGCAGTGACCCCTCAGCCTATAGTTGATCTCAGGACAGGCTCTCCCACTGAGTCATGGTGGTGAGTGTCACCCCCAGCTCATGGGGCTAATGCCCTCCTAGGATGCCCTGAGGTGCCTGGGGAAGGGGCTCATGTCCCTGACTGGGTTATTGGGTTCCCCCCCCCCATCTGCCACTGTGCCTCTCCACTCGTTCGTGCCTGGGCAGATGAGCCTTTAATCACACATCCTAACAGATACTCAGCCATTACTGATTTTGTCACGAAGGAAATCATATTCTGTTTTTCCCGTGGCTGCTCCAGGAGAGTTTGAGGAGGGAAACAGCCACACCTCCACCATCTGCTGCAGCTCACAAAGAGCAGGGATACCCATCCCATGCTGAATGTCTTGCTGCTGATTCAGACCACCCCTCTGCTTTATCGTGCCCAACCCCTAGTCAATGGCCTGATCAGTGCCAGGGACTGTGGAAGGCTTCTCAAGCTTCTGCTAGCTGTCAGTTGCCTCAAGAAGTTGTTACTACCAGCCACAACTCACTAGGAAACAGATAAACATGACACTTGAAGAGAAATAAAGCTGAGTATTTTTCCTGTCACATTATTATGTGACTATTTCAGTTACACTTCAGTCTTTCTACTAGTGATGTACTAACTCTCACCAGACTTTGTGCAGTCAGTTATCAAGAGACATTTTCTCATCCCAAGAGCTGAATGAGACCCTTTCCAAATTACTTGATATCTCCCTACCTATTGCAACAGATGTGAAAAACAAAGGACATTAGATCTGCCATCATAGAAGTTGCTGGAGTATTTTGTGAGGGGCAGCCAGCCAGAGATCCTGTTAAACCTTGCAGAAAACACCAGGAGGGATGAAAGTCATTGGTATGAAGCGTATAGATCAATTAATGCTGGTGAAAATAGTGGGTATGTTAACCACTATTTTCATCAACAAGAAATGCTAAAGGTGGATTTTATCAGCATATGACAACGGAAAGATAGTACCCCAAGTAGCATCACCTGCTGCATTACATGCACTTCAAGTTATGTGACTTCATCAAAAGTGGAATTATGCCTGTTGCCCCTGTAGTGGATAGGAGATATGCTAAAAAGCAGGTTATTCATTCAGCTTCTGTGTGCTGATTCTGTGTGAATCTAAATATGAAGTCTGCATGACTATGTGATCATTCTTGTGGTCCCAGTTCAGCCACAGCATGTCTGACAATTAACCACATTTTCACTTCTCCTCTCTCTTGATATGTTAGGACACTGAACCTGACTCCTGAGTTCCCTCAGGTAATGTTTATAAAATGGGAGGCAGTAAAAAATAGGAGAGAAACAATAAAAACCTGATTCTTAGGTCTTTTCTCTATTGTCACTGACTCTGGAAGCAGTCCTAATCTATTTCAGAGCAAAATCAATTAACAGAAATGTGATGGTCAATATAGTTATCAAATTTATACTTGTGATATGATGTGTTGCTGAACAATGTTCAGTAAGTGCTTTGCCTCCAAGAGTTATTAAGATAAAGCCCACGGCAGATCTGGACACAGAACTCGGGGACCATTTCTTTAGCCATGGAATAATTAGACATGTAGCACAACTGATAAAAATCTACTAAAAAAAACCCAAAATTGAAATAGAATATACATTTTTTTGGGGGGAGGAATTTCATAAAATTTCAGAAAGAAGTTAATCAGTATTAACCTGGCAGGTTTCACAGAGAGTAAATATCCTAATTCTCCAACAGCAAACAAAAATAAATAAATTTTCTAAATCTGAGATAATTTGTGGAACTATTTAACTATTTTATATAACTCCATATAAATATCTTCCAATGTTATTTAAAATATTTGGGGTTTGGACTAATTTTTCAAAACATAATATAAAAACCAGAGAAAAATAAATTCTTCAGCTATGTAAATCAATCTATTTTCATTTGCATTTGAACAAGAGTATACACATGGAATTTAACAAACCTGATTCATTCTCTCAGGACAGAATACAAATTTAATTCATTAATTGCTTTTTGCTTTATTTACAGCTTAAAATTCCACTGAGACACATCATTTCACATTTAGGAGATCCTAGTTGCATGGCTATCAATCAGCGTTACAAATTAGTTAATCATATAAAAATTACTTTTACTTTTTTTCAGCTTGCTGAAAATATTCAGCCACAATAAATAGATCAAAACATCCGTGTTCTGCTCTGCATAATGTGACTTACACCTGTCAGTGGCCTCAGAACAAGCAGGACACCCAGTTAAAGATAAATTAGTCTTCAATAAAGTGGTAATGAATGTCTTACGCTTTCCAGTAGCTGTGTGTGCTCTGTGGAGTGCTCTACCTGAGCATCACCCTGATTTTCTTTTTTGAAATACACTTTTCAAATTTCTTTTTCCATAGGAGAATACTTATTTGCAGCCGACACTCAGTTTTACTGGGACTTCAGCTGAACAAATTCTGCCCCCGCCCATGTTGAACTATGACATTGATTTTATGATCAACAAAAAGATGAATAAAAGATGAATTTTGGCTTTGTTAAATTTTAGCCAACCAAAGTTCAAAAGATTTTGGAATTTACAACAGAGATGTAGTAACAGAAATGTAGGAGTAATAAGACCAGGACAAACTCTTAGTGGAAGAGTATATTTGCAGATGTAGTCTGCAGCCTTTTAAATGTAATGATACTTGATATTAAGTCTGCAGGTAACCTGGACCTTTGTATAACTCACAGTGACCAGCAACAGGAGCAGAAATATATCACTGATAGAAAAGCTTTGGACAACAGAAATCAGATTAAGTGGAACAGGAAAAGATAGGAAAAAAGAAGCTCAGCTTTCTAATATTCACGTGTTTAAACAGCACTGCTGCTGATCTGCTCAGTTTTATCATACAACAGTGCATGTCAACGTGTGATATCCAAATACAGATACAAAAAAGCAGAGTCGTAATACTCCTGCAATCACACAGCAGACCACAGGAAGTCAGGGACATGCAAAAACATACATCAAACAAGACTTCACACAATGAAAGCTCAGGATACAGTACAGACAGGAAAGATTCCACTAGAAGTTCTGGAGGAAAAGTGTCCTGGGTTGAGAGACACAGGACTAACTTTTCTTCTAATGCTGGGGAAAATTGCACTTTTACAAGACTCTAGTGTCTGAATTTGTGAAAATATTTACTTTATAGCCAGCCAGGCTCTGTAGGATTCAAGGTTAGTGTTTTTGAGCCTTGCCAGGTGCAGGGACGAGGAGGAGCAAGGCCTGGGCATTTGACCCAGGCTGGCCAACAGGATTATTTCATACCATGAACGTCACATTCAATATAAATTAGAAAAGTTTGCTGCGTAGCTCTCTCTCTCCCCCTTGATGGCGGGGGTCCAGACAACTCCTTGCCCTGGTGCCAGAACACTGAGGCCTTCCCTTCCTCCTGAAGCCATTGCGCTCGCAGTGTCCGCCATTTGCTGTCCACTGCTGGAATGCACAGCTTCCTACTGAAAGCATTGGCTGAGTATAACTCTTGTATATCTTATATCAGTATCGGGATTAATACTGGTTCTTCAGTATTATTGTTAATTATTTAGTCTTAGTCTATTAAATCTATTTATATTTCAACCCTTGTGTTTCTTTGTGTTCCCTGATTCCCCTTTCCGGGTGGGGAAGGGTCATCGGGTGATAAAATAATTGTCTAAACAACAATAGATTGTTATGGGTTTTCTCAAACCATAACAAAAGAGCACAAGAATCATCAGATGTTGTAATGCATTCTTTATGTGAAATTATGTGAAATGAGTATATCACAGAAATCACTGAAATTATGAATGGCCTGGAAAGAGCAAACATGAAGTTTTCATTCAGTGTTTTGTAATAGAAGAGTGGAAAAGGAATCAGATGAAATTATCAAGCAGGATACTTAAAATAAATGAAAAATAGTAGGTTTTTTACCCACATGTAACTGCATTTTGGATTTCATTACCAAGAAAAGTTGTGGAGGCCAAAGGATTCAAAAAGCAACTAGGCAAATTTATGGAAAATATTTCCATAGGAAATACAAAGAGCAGAGGTCTAGATGCAGCTTCCACTTCTTGAAAACTCTAGGCTGTATCATTCCATTAACATTCCATTTCAGCTTTTTAAATGTCTCCTGTTAGTCACTGAGAGAGATGGAGTTTTGGTTCAACTCTTAGATTCTTACATACTGGGACTGCAGAAAGTGGTTTGAATGTAATACTGGATCCTGTATGAAAATGCTTTTAATATCAGAAAGAAGACTATTATAGCATTTAACAAGTGATCTCAGGATTCAGATGCCATCGTGCCGAACAAGAAATGAAGCCTCTTCTTAAACCACAGTCAAATATGGCAGGGGCAGTTATCCAAAAATTTAATCATAAATAATTTGTCACCCTGGCTTTGTAGTCTCACACTTCCAGTGTGAGAACAGAGCTGTAGGGATGAGAAAATAGCCAGCTTAGTTTCAATGTCACAGGTATCTGAAATGGGAGTAACAAGTTGTACAAATGCTGAGAACTCCAAATTAGGTGCTTGAATTTATTTCAGTTTTAATAAATCAAAGTTCTTGCTAGCAGCTCTGAGACAGAATTTTAAAAAGTGTGTTATTCCTTTCTCAACGTAGACTCCCTCCCCTTCTGAAATAAGAATGCATAAATTACAAATAGAGGTCTTCTGGGGCAGCACTGACTGTTATACTAAGAGCACATTTTAACTAGACTTGTCAACAGGTTGCGATCAGCAATTTTTACAGGCAAATCACTTCTCTTGCTATAAAGCTGGCATGATAATTTCCTTCACAGTTGGAAAAATATTTAATATTTGTTTCCCTGAAATAACTATACCTATTTGAAACGAAACCTTAGGTGTCCTTAATAATACGACCCTTAAATTTCAGTTCCTTTTGGACTACACAGGTAGTATGAAATAGAAGATGAATTCTACTACATGACAGGAGATGAGTAGAGAGATGTTAATTTTCAGCTTTTCTCTTCTTGTGTCAGTTGTGTATTAAGAAATATTCTCTCCCCCTCTTCTTTAGCCAAGATTAGCATTCTTTTCAGAATCAGGCCAGATCACTTGCATAAACACCACGTTACTCCATTGCACCAAGGTGACTGAATATCAGATTATTCACTCTAGAGGAAATATTACAAGCATGCTTTATGTCTGTATAGATGAAGATATTTCAGATGTGGAAGAAGTACCAGTAGATGGTGCTCAAGAATATATTGCATAAACAGTTATGCATTGGTTGAGAATAGAGAGAGGAAGTAAAGGATAATGCCTTTCTGAAGTAACCTCCCAACAGAGCAGTAGAGGCAAGTAATCTTAGCTATTCCAAAATATAAATGGGTAAGAGTAAGGAAGGTACTGTATGGCAGAGTAGGTAAGAACCTGCATGAACATTTTTGTCATATGAGGCTTAAACTGTAAAATTTACCTAACCTACTTTTACCACAGTGTCTAGATCAGAGCTTGTTGTTCAGACTCCCTTTATACACAATGGAGAAAAGTAAGCAATATAAGCAAAAGCCTAATTTTTTTCTAAGGTGGACATATTTGGGGTTTGTAGGTTCCATCGAGCCATGTTGTGTGCAGCGTAAGACCTTTGTGCACAACAGTTCATGCCAAGTACTGGAGAAAGTCTCCACTCACTTCCCTGCTCAGGAAGACCATAGACACAGAGCCGGATTGTCCTATACCTCATTAACTTTTGGCTACCGTAACACCTTTCATGTTTGATATTAAGCCATTATTAGTGTAATTCTGAAACCTCTATTGGATTAGAGACATTGGAAAACATGCAAAACAAAGATGCTTCAAGATCAAAGAAGCTCAAAGGACTTTATGATCAACTTTCTGACTCCGTACTTCATTTTTTTCTAGCTGATTTTTGGACATATATGAGTTCTGATGTCCACATTCTTATGCAAAAAAAAAAAAAGGAAACTTAAAATATTTCCTCACATCTTCAGTGTTGAACAAATAAAATGAACAAATAAAAAGGTAATTTTTTATTTTTAAAAAAAGAAAAGTAAATTCTATACACATTTATATGTATATGTATATAATTATATAAACACAAAGACATATGTGTATATTTAGATGTATACATATAAGGTTCCTTCACTTTGCTAAATTAAACCAATTAAAACAAATAAGAAATTCTAGACATTTCTAATAGGAAAATAAAATGGAATTTTTTACTTGATTAGTCTCTTTTACTTGGCATTACCATAGGATATTTGACACCTGGAGCAAGATGTTGATTTGGCATTGTTCCCTATTGTGAAGGATTGGGATCGGGACTGTGTTCAAAGGAAAATCATATTGGGAATCATTCATACCTGGCCTCTTGTGGAACAGATATACAATTGAAATTCTGCGTCTGCTGGTATATTTGGCTCCCTTTTCAGAATCCTTTCACTTAAGCCTTGTTTCAGCCTGATGAGACTCATGAAGGAAATCCCTAAAACAACATTTACAGTGACCCATTTATGGATTCTTTCTCTATCTCTGAATTGAATGTTACAAGGTGATTTTCCTACTCTCCATTGACTTGAAACACAAAGGTGATTTCTGCCTCAGTAATATCAAATATGTTTCCTAAGGAACACTAACACCATCGGGATTTCATTAAATTCACAGGTCTGTAAAGGTTTTCCTTGCTCATTGTTCTGAATCATTATCTGGTGGCCTCCATAGTAAATATGCAAACAGTATTGCAACCTTTGCAACAGAAAATCTCTCTCCTGATAGCTCCACCCTGTCAGAGTCTTCCAACTGAGCATTACTGATGAGAATTTAAAGATAGAAATTAATTACAAGCTTGAATTGTTTCACCACAGTGTGCTGCCATGTTTGTCACATCACTTTCAGCTTCAGTGCTTGCTGTCACTTGTCTTTCAAGAAGTATTAGATTCTAGTAATTTTACAAATATGTAAAAAAGATGTATTTGGAGATGCATTCCTGGAAATGAGAATTCTCTTGGTGGGTCATGGCCAGGGGAGATCTATTCAGTTTTTCAAAGTCTTGAATGAAAATCAATCTTTTGAATTGTGACGCTACCACCACTGGACAATGAGCCAGAAGTAGGAAAGGAAGAGACAAAGGCCAGCTGGCCTGTTGCAATGTGTGTTGGTAGCACCAAATCTTCTTTTTGAACATGTTGTGAAATTTAGGTCCATTCTTTTCTAAATACATAGCTGTCATAGACTTTAAACATCCACTATGGTTGTGGAGGTATGTCTAAACATATGGTTTGCTTAGCTTCTGCTCAACAGGTGAACTTCAGCTCTGCCGCTTATTTTGGCATGATTCATTTTTATGTCACTGCTGGTAAGGGATGCTTAAATTATAATCCCAATCTAAAAAGTGATTTTGTAAAAAACAGCATTGTGGGGCTCCAAGTTAATTTCTGACCTGGTAATTTGCAGCTCAAAAGTACTCTAATACTTGTTTCAAATGAAGAGAGGGAAAAACTGTTCCTCTCCATTGCCCCTTGCTAATTTCTTTTTCCATTTTGCCTATGTTTCTTATTATATAGATTCTGCAAACTCAGCCTAGAGTCTAAAAGACAAATTAACTTCTTTCCTTTCCCTCACAGTTAGTTAAATAGGATTCACCAAGCCAAAAGTTACATCAGTTTAAAACTTTTTTATATTTGGTTTATGAATCATTCAGAGATTGTTTCTGACATTTTAAACGTACTTTTTATCATTCTTGTTTGGACGGACCTTCAGATTTAGGTGTCTTCTCATTGTGATTATTTAGTAATTTTCATTGTGAGTTCCAGTGATATTGGCATTGCTCCAGAACTCTATGTCTAACACTTTTTCATGGAAATAAGCCCAGTAATAAATTATTCTATGACATATTATTAACCTCTACTTGGAATTCATGAGGCCTTATCTGGAGTACTATGTCCAGTGTTGGGCCCCACAGTACAAGGGAGATAATGCAAATGCACCAAAAGGCTCTTGAGATGATTAAGGGGTTGGAGCACATGGTATTAGAGGAGCGAAGAGGAAAGGGGATAAATACCCTTTGCTTAGAGGGGATTTATAGGGAAAAGAAAGCCACATACAACTCGGAGGTCCTTCCTCAGTGCAAGGACAAGAAGCAATCTCCCCAAAGGAAATTCTTGCTGGGTATAAGGAAAAAGACACTTTCACAATGAACATGGTTAAGCCCAGGAACAGATGCCTAGAGAGATTTTGGACATGGAGATTTATAAAACTTAACTGGACACAGCACTGAGTAACTTGCTATAACTTCAAAGTTAACCTTATTTTCAGCAGAGATTAGATGAGATGATCTCAAAAACTCCTTTCCAATCTAAATTATTTTGTGAGTATAATGACTACTTTTTTCATTTTTTTTTCCTCAGGTTTCCCCTATTTCAATCCCTGTTTCCCTTCCTCTGTCCTTTCCCATTCCTTCTCATCTGGTTCTTCATTTGCTCCCTTCCTTTGTTGCTCTTTCAAATTTCCATCAACAGCATTACTTCATTTTTCCTCTTTTGCCTTTTGTGTTGGTTTTGTCATCTTTCTAAAACACTCCATTTACCTGTAAAACCTCTATAGTGCAGGCAGGAAAGAAAACCATCCAGAGAAAAACACATGAAAAAAGCATAGGGAGACCGATTAAAAGTATGTACAGGTCTCTTATTCCCTTCAGTTACGGATAGGTAACTTATACAATAGCCTGTGGGTCTGGCTACTTCTCTTCTATTTTTTCTTTTCTCCTGTACTTAAAAGGTGTCTTCTTCCTGCCTTTGCTACCTTGAACCACTCTGTCCAACAGTCCCAGTGTCTAACCCCTGTATCCATTCTGATATTAGTTACACCTTCTTCACTCGGCTTTTGTCTCTGTCTCCTTTCCTCTCCTGTTCCCCCTTTCAGCTCTTTCTTTTAAAGGCTTTCATTTTAAGTTTTCTTGCTCATCAAGTCAAAGTCTTATCTAATTTCAGATATTCGTTATCACCCAGCTTTGCAGTAGACAGAAATTCCAGTCAGCATTTGCAGTTTTTCAGCTAAATTCTCCCTATCAGAGTTTTCTTATGAGTCTAAGTGCTTTCCCAAAACCTTATGACAATTCCAAATGTGATGATTTTTTCATGGAAAAGAAGAAATTGACTATATCTCTTGCAGAAAAACAGCTCTGCCAAATTTCAATGTATAGCATGGAAGACCAGAGCTTAAGAATTTTAAACTTTTTTAATGAAATAGCTGTAAGAATTTGTTATTAATAGCAAGACAACCTATTTTCTCATTCTCAAAAATGACCAGAATGTATTTATGGAAACCTCATGAAGTGAAGTTGCCTCAAGGCAGACACCTGGCATGGGAAATTGGAGCAAGAATAGTTAAACTATAAAGTCTATAAATAGTTGAAAACTACAAGTTAAATATGAAGATATTGAATAGAAGAGACATTTGGCTTATAATACGTTGTTGCACAATTTTATTTTTCTTCAAATGTAACGTAGTGGTTTCAGATTCTATTGCTTCTCCCATTTATTGCTAATTTCATACTGGACACATGCCAATATTAAGTCTTTATCAATGTCTGAAAACACAACTGTTAATTTCCTTTTTCTTAGTACTCTCATACCATTCCAAATTCTGTTTTTATCTCCTTATCGCATGTGATAACCACATTTTTCTTTTAGATCCATTTGACTTCATTCCATCACCTGTCTTTTTTCTAATTCATTTGTACTGTGCTCTTAATTTCAATTTTATGTTCATATACAAAAATGTCCACTAACATAAAAGTCTTCTTTTCACCTTGGGTGGTCCTATTATCTTCCATATCATAATTTTCACATGCAACAAGAATATCCTGCAATATTGCTATAGTTATTTTTCTTTTAGATAAAATTAACGAAGCCAAATGACTAAATTCTTCATTTTAAATGGCTTAAAACAGGCCTTACTGTTTAAGCTCTTATTAACAACCTGCCTACCTCTTTTTTCTTCTATTTCCTGGTATTAAAGTTCTGGCATAATCAAGCACAAAATATGTATTACTATATTTCTTACACTCTCTCCTTTCTCTTTTCACATCACTGAGGATTTCTCCTTTCAACACTGTACAAAATGCTTTAAAGGATTTCCAGGGAATTTGTTTTTCTGGCTTCAAGCTGAGTTTTGACTCGCAATTGGATTAAATCTTAAATTCAAGACAAGGCAGCAGCCTTCCAGCATTTTTGCTAGAGACTTACTAAATCCAGGTTCTCTTCTTCTTAATCCCACCAAATATTGACTGTATCTAACTGTTTGCCAGGCACCTAACGGATGAAAATAATGAAAATGCTCCAAATACAAAAAATGAATTGGTGAGTGACCATATCACCTTAGTTAGAATGTGGATGAAGAAATCTCTCAATTATTATTGGCTTTACAGAGACCTATTGAATTGAAATAATCACTGAAGCCGATTGACCAAATCCTGAAAATACAGAATTTAGCCACAGAACTTGGTTATTATTTTATTCACAGTAAATGAACATAAGAAATAGGCTGTATCATTTAGCTAAGAATGAATGGCCATGTGTAATCCTGGCTGAAAACAGTGTTTATGTGCAGGTACATATGTAGATAAACATATAGGCATGTGTTTATATGTATATATCTAAAAAACATACATCATAAAAAAGAATATAATTCCTATTTTGATAATTATTTATGACCTATGAAAGTATATAACAGAGTAGAAACTGCTTACATCTCTTTTACAATCAAAAAACAGCACAAAGAGTGGCAATCTACAATCACCTTGCCTTAGGAAGCATCCAAAAAAGTATTCAAAATCAGAATATCACAGAGACACGTAATTTTGTGCTTTCTTCAAGATACGGGTAGTACATGGACCTTGCGGGATGACTACTGTCCTGTAATATGCTGACGCCCTCCACTGAGAAGGCATTACTCCACATATTGTAGGGAATTTTTATTTTATTTTTAATACATCATTCCACATCTGTGATGTTAGAAGAACTGATAAACTGATCCATATCATGCTTGCATGTTAAAGATCTCAAATCCATAAGAAAGCAGAGTGCTGGGAGAAGTAAATGACAGAGGAGAAGGGTAGGATGACAAATAATGCCAGCAATCCCAAAGATACTCAAGTATTTCCCATGTTCAAGTTTGTGTAAAGTTGACCAGCTAGAATATGAGTAGTGAAACATACTGAAACTATTGTTTTCAATGTTTGCTGAATCTTAGAAAAAATGCCTATAATAAGAGTAAAGTTTGAGCAAGTTTTCATAATTCTCTGCTCCTCAAAACAGCCCTTCAAACTCTGTACAAAATACCTCAAAACAGCCCTTCATACAAAATATCTGCTCAACAACAACTGAATTACAGCACTTCCCTCTGATGCTTTCCAAATAAAGTACTTAAAAAGACTGGCCCATGAAGTTCAACCAGCAAAGAATTAGTGCTACATGCCATCCTTGGAACAAAAGAATGGAAACATAACTCCATGTCACATATAGCTAAACTCTATTAAGACCTCAGCAAAGTACCCAGGTCTCTGATGAACATGCACTCTGCTCAATATACAACAACGGGGGAAAAATAAGCAACAGAACAAGACGGTTCCTCGCAGCAGTTGAGAATATTAACTTAATGTCTCTTGGGAGCAATTGTCTACATGATGCATCTTTTCCAGGCCAAAGAAAACATGATTATTGAAGAAAGCCATGGAATCAGGCATCAACTGTTCCATCCTGCAACAGGAACGACGTTTTTTTCTATGAGTTTATTCAAAGCTATTGTAAACTCTAAACCTATGATTTCTGTACAGGGATTTTTCAAGCTCTGTAATTTCCAACTATTATTCTTCCATATTCAAATGAACACAGCAAATTCCAGGGTTAACAAAATTTACTTAATATCACTTTATTTTTTTTAACTTCTGTCTCCAATTGATGCAGAACCCCTCAAAGCGATAAAGAGTGATGTCTCCTGAAAGTAAAACAAAATTACGAACCACCCAAAAAAATATCCCAACTCTGACTTAAGTACTAAAAAAAATGCAACAGGAGCAATTGATTTGAAAGGAGGAAAGAAGTCACACACATAGGATAACATTATGATCTGCAATCCTGGTAGGTTTTTGGTGTTATTTTTCTTTATATACTTGAAAAACTGTCTAATGCATAAATCAGGGAAATCAAAGCTTACTATCTTGGGATATATTACTATTCATACTTCCAGACTCAAGGGGTTGACCATTTGAAGGGATGGGACTAGAAGGGACATCAGAAACTAATGTTGCAGGATCTCAGAAGTCAATAGAGACTCATGTAAACTTCAAAGGAAGTATGTGCCACCAGTACTCTGATTCTCAATTCAAGGATCAATCCACTCAGAAGCATCTTCTGAGCACACAGCCCTGTCTATCTTCCAGGAACCATTTTATAAAGAGATGTTCAACCAACAAACACGAATCTACTGCCAAAGCTAAAACAACAGGTTTATTGTCCTGTTTTCAATTAGGTCAACAGCCTACTAAACAAGATCACAACAGCAGGGCTTTCAACTGCCATTATTAACAAAAATAAAGAATTGATCTCCTATATAAAAACACCCCCAAATACTTTCATCCTTCTAAGCCTCAGTCTCTGCAGCGTTTAAATTACTGCTTTTATTAGAGACACTGTCGCATTATGAGGAATTGGGGCGCTATTCCTGAACCCAGCTTGTCTTTTCCTCAGACTATTGTTTAATTAAATGTCTAGCCCCAATGTGAAAGAAGACCTGATTCTTATTTAAGAGTAAACTCGCCAAAACTTACCCATCTTACAATTTAGATAAAACCCTTGAACATTAGAAACAGTATTTGACAGCATTATATATATATATATATATATATATATATATACAAATAACCAGATCATTCAGAGCCTTTGGGGCTTTACTGACCTTACCAAGTTTTGCTAGATTTGTGATCTGCTGCTCATCTACTAAAAATATAGTGTTATTAGCAAGTCTAAGAACAAACACATACATAGATACATGGCCAAAATAAAAATACTCCATAGAGCAAACTATCTGTAATTATCTGACTGACGTGGTTGAAAGTGCTGACAAACATGACAACTTTATGACAACGAACATATATTGCACATTTTCATGACTGTTTGCCATCTGTGTACTTAGAACACACTGTGTAGAGGCAAAATCTGGACCAAAGTCCTGTAGACAATTATTCCTAAACCAAACGCTAAAATTCTCAGCAAACTTTAAATGGTGTAAACACAGTTTTTGCAGACACCAATCAACAAACCAATTCCCACCTCTTCAAGGACAGAGCAATGGAGAAAATGCCAGTTCTCAAAATACTGAATAGCTTAACCTATAAATCTACTACTTTGCTGACAGGTTTCTCACCCTTACTTCACAGCTCAGATCAGTTGACTGAAATGTTGGTGTATTTTATGTCCCTGGAACTACAGGAATCTCTAGGTCTTCTAAACCCATATGAAACAGTAGCCTCAATGGCAGAATTGGAATTAAGTCTTGGTCCATGATGGAACAAGACTTAAAAGCCAATCTACCACATCTTGTCTTCCTTGTCCCCCCCCCGCCCCGCTACCCCAAATTTCATTTTTTAACAGGAACAATTTATTCATAAATAAAAAACAGAAAAAAACCTCTTATTTGCTAACCCACTTATAAATGGGTTGAAGTTCTGTCTCCTGCTTCTTTAGTTTCAATATTTTATGTCAAGCATTTTGTTACAGACATCAATCATGTGATAATTTGATCAGACATACTAAGACCACAGGGTAATAGCTAGAAACATTGGTAACTAGTCGTCTCACATATTCGAGATGAAACTCCTCATTTCACCTACCTGTTTGTTAGAGATCACAGGCCACAATAGTCTCAGCCTCACCATTTTGCTGAACTATAATTCTATGTTTGCAGTCATTCTTGTGGGCCTGAAAAGCTTTTGTTGAATTTGGTCTCATCGCTATGCTCATCTGTGATGCACGTGTCCAATCTGAACACAGCAATTTACTCTTGAATTTGCTTGTGTTTAGCAGTGCAAAAAAGTTTGGTTCTGTGTGGTCAAAATGTGACTGTAGTAGACGTGCTTTACATTGCATCTTTGCCATTTCTCAAAACAGGACAAAGATATCCTCGCTAATGCTCTGTAAGTCTGTACACAAGACTTCACACAGCAAGACAACTCAGCCAAAAGATACTTTATATATTTAAAAACAGGTAGTATTTGGGTATACTCATAACTTCCTTTTGAAATTACAATAGAAGGTCATGCTGTAGGGCACTTAAAATCCGAGAAAATGGAAGCTGGAGCTACCAAGGAAGGCAAAGAAAAAAGTTACAAAGAAATCAGAAACAGCCAGATAGTGTTTACTGTACACGGGGAGGAGGGAAGGAAGATGCCTTCTGTGAAAAATTGGCTTAGGTTCATTTCTGGATACAGCTGAATGCTGTTTCAGCTTTACTCGTAAGGTAAGCAGTCCGCTATGCTAATAATTGACCTGTAATGGTGTATTTTATAGATCTGAAGGGAAAACTTCTATTAAATCTATCATTGTGTTTTAGGATTAATGGTGCTAAGAAGCTTGCCATTTGTTATCTGATTTAAACTTTGTTCCCATCTGACTTGAAAATACTCAGCTAGAGTTAGGATTTACATCACCTTACATGAACTAGGAACACATGTGGAGATCTAGGGCTTGTAGATTTTACCCACTGATTCCAAAAGCTATATAAGGTTGAGGTCATAGATAGGCTAGAGATGTTTGTTTTAACTAGTAATGAATGAGCAGTAAGTTATTTATCTGGGAACTGAAATGTTGGTTACTTAGGTTGTTTGGTTCCTACTGAGCTTCTAAAGTGTTAGGATCAGGATGTCTGGTTTTTGTATGCTAGGGAAAAGCCCACACTAAACTTCAGGGTGAGCAGATACTGTTTATATATTATACATTTTTACAAAAATATCTTTTATATCTTTATATTTTACATTTTTGTTTTATCTATTTCCAAAGTCTACACATTTCTCATCCGTTAGATTTGTCAGTCTTTTTTGTTTGTTTTGTTTTAACCAGGAACTGAATAAGATATGGATACGCACCTTAAAGGAATACTGGAAATGTTCTGTGTAGTAGTCAATTCCAAGTCTACAGCGTGTGATTAAGCACATCCGTAACGGTTTCTTCTGGACTATAGCTTTAGTAGGAAAACAAATGAGTATAAGCTAAGATCATTTATGCAACATGGTCCATTCAATGTTCTTTCTTATAGTTAGATCAGCGCACTCCTTATATTCATTATCCCTTCAGTCACTAATTGCCTGTTGCCTAGACAAAGTAGGAACCCACTTGCTTTGAGTCAGCTATGTTTACCCATTTACCCTCGCAGGCTGAGATAGTTTTTGTATTGTCTTTGTAAAACATGAGAGCAGTTTAATTTCACACACCATTGTATTCAAACCAGCTGCAAACTGTTATAGCAAGCAATTTCATAATGCCTTTCAAAAGTGTTTTTCCTTATGATGTCATTAGGTTTTTTTTAACATAGCTTTAATTAAGTGAATAATTTAAATGTCAATCTCATGTATAAAAAGCTTTAATAAAATGTATAAACCTGTAATATTCTGAGCATGTTCCAGAGCAAAATCAGTTGCATAGTAAAGAAATAGCTACTGGTATGTTTTTCTGAAAAGAAGAACAGTATATTACAAAAAGCAAAGTAGTCCCTATTGGAGTATTAGAAAGTCTGGATTTTATGTTTGGTTCTTAAGACTAAAGCATTTATGGCATCGTAAGAACTGCTTAATGAATGTACTGCCTGGTAATACTCCACAGGGCATACTTCATTCTCTTCCTATTACTGCTTTTGTCTCTGCAGATAATTCTACAAGATCACTGTTAAGAAAGCAGAACTGTTACTGATCATGTATGTTTATCAGAAGTGGCTGGTCACAGAGAATACCAGTGGCTTGAATGATTCAAACTTATCTAGACATTTTACATGTAATAACAGTCAAATGAGAATTGATGACTGTTGGGATTTTCTCTGTTATGCATATTATGCTTGATAATATATTGATGTGCATTGAAATAACATTATACCTACTCCTATAATGTTCCTGGGGGTGATCTGAAGTATAAGCTCATGTTTTTAGAGTTTCCACAAGTTAGTAATTTCTGATGATTGGACACCTTTGATCTCCCAGAAATCAATTGCTAAAGCCAGTATTCTAAAATAGCTAAGAAACTTTTATTCTGTCTTTCTTGATTTAAGTTTTATGGTGAGGAATTCTGTTTCTGTTTAGTTCTAATATATTACATGGCAATTTAATAGCATTAAAGCATGCTTAATTTGCTACATGTGTATTACCATGTAGGACAGATCAATGGGAGCACTTCTACAGAGTGAAACCAATGCTACTGATCACTTTGTATGTACGATGTTTGCAATGTGGGATTGTTTTTTTATCAATGTGAGGTTTGGGGGCTTTGGTTTTTTTTGTTTTTCAAATTTTTAAATTTTATTTTCAGAGGAGCTCCAATCTAATTCAGTAGACTGAAATAGCAGTGGGATGCACCTCTGAAGCACATCTTCCCATTTACCTCTCAACAGAAATGTGTCAAGTTCATGCACTTCAAGATTAATTCACACTGTGGAACAAGAGGAAGCACAGGAAGTTGGGATGATCATGAAATTTGCTTCAAAAATGCATGCTGTAACCAAACCCTAGCACTAAAGCAGCTGCTCCTACGTGGGACCAATTCAGGCAAATGATATTAAAAATATATGTTGTGATATTATGCGAAAAAAAAATATTAAATTGCACATCTCACAGTAGCTGGAGGAAAAGATGTATTTTTGCTCATCCAAGATCACATTGTAAAATACAGGGACAGGTTCTGACCTTGGAAGCCAGGGCCTACCTTGCTTAGATGCAAAAGGGAACTCTGAGAATATGCAGTGAACGGAGAGTCATTTATACTGAATAATTCTGCTTTGCCCTCTTCTTTCTATTGGAGCACTTCCCAGATCCTTTCCCTAGGAACTGGCTGATGCAGGAGAGACAAATGGCTCCGGTGCTGGCACGATCATGGCGAAAAGGGGCTTTTCCTGAGCTTTTGAGAGACTGGGGCGCAGCAGGGAGCCGGGAGCTCATGCAAGGGTGGCTGATGAGGCACGGGAGCACGAGCAACGATGAGCATGGTGAACAGGACAGGGCACGTCAGCCAGGGCATGAAAGTTGGTGCAAGAAGGGCATGGGAAGCTCATGAGGGGAGTTCAACCATGGTTTCTCCCCAAAAGATGCAGAAAGCTGTGTCTTCTGCGCTTACCAGAGCAGATGTAGCCCCACAAAGAGAGCTCCAGTGGAAGCACACAGCCACCCAGGTCTCTGGCTGCAGGGAGTGCTTTAACCTCTCATGGCTAATGGATGGTAGAAGAGATGACAGCTATGTGAGGTGCGACCAGGTGGATTATCTACTCAGCCTGGTAGCAGAACTAAAAGAGCAAATAGAAAGGCTGCAGAGCATCAGGGAGTGTGAGAAAGAAATAGATTTGTGGAATCAGGCTCTGACCTTTGACACTGTCCTGCACGACATTCTGGTCTTAAAATTGGAAAGTCATGGATCTGATGGATGGACCACTCGGTGGATCAGGAGCTGGATGGATGGCCGCACTCAAAGGGTTGTGGTCAATGGCTCAATGACCAAGTGGAAGCCAGTGATGAGTGGTGTTCCTCAGGGGTCAGTACTGGGACCAGTGCTGTTTAAAATCTTTGTCAGAGACAGGAACAGTGGGAGACAGTGCACCCTCAGCAAATTTGCTGATGACACCAAGCTGTGTGGTGTCGTTGACACGCTGGAGGGAAGGGATGCCATCCAGAGGGACCTGGACAGGTTGAGAGGTGGGCATGTGCACATGAACTTCAACCAGGCCAAGTGCAAGGTCCTGCATCTGGGTCATGGCAATCCCAAGCACAAATACAGGTTGGGTGGAGAATGGCTGGAGAGCAGCCATGAGGAAAACGACCTGGGAGTGCTCATGGATGAGAAGCTTGACACGAGCTGGCAATGTGCACTGGTAGCCATGAAAGAGAACCACATCCTGGGCTGCATCAAAAGAAGTGTAGTCAGCAGGTCATGGAGGTGATTCTGCACTCTACTCTGCTCTCGTGAGATCCCACCTGGAGCACTGTGTCCACTTTTGGAATCCACAACACAGAAAGGACATGAACCTGTTGGAGCAGGTGCGGCAGAGGACTACAAAGATGATCAAATTATCAGAGGGCTGGAGCACCTCTCCTACGAAGACAGGCTGAGAGAGTGGGGGTTGTTCAGCATGGAGAAGGGAAGGCTCCAGGGAGACCTTATAGTGGCCTTCCTGAAGGGGGCCTACAGGAAAGGTAAGGAGGGACTCTTTATCAGGGAGTTTAGTGATGGGACAAGGGGTAATGGTTTTAATCTGAAAGAGGGGAAGTTGAGATTAGATACTAGGAAGAAATTCTTTAGTGTGAGGATGATGAGGCACTGGAACAGGCTGCCTAGAGAAGTTGTGGATGCTCCATCCCTGGAGGTGTTCAAGGCCAGGCTGGATGGGGCTTTAAGCAACCTGCTCTAGTGGGAGGTGTCCCTACCCAGGGCAGGGGGTTTGGAGCTCGATCACCTTTAAGGTCCCTTCCAACTCTAACCATTCTATGATTGCAGAGCTCTTTTCTATAGAGATTTTTCCATTTGTATCTGCACTTATCTTAAGACACTTTAAAATTACTTTGCAGTATGTGGGGAAAATCTTGTCCAAAGCACTTCATGCTGACTAGTTGTCTATGTATGTCATTAATTCATTCCCCTCCCCCGCATTTTTTTCTCGGATGTACTCCTTCTAACACACATTTTCCTTTTTTTGTTGTTTGTTCATTAATTCTTGAGACTTTAGATTCCTACAGAAACCAAAATTATTTGTTACTCTGGCTTTTATGAATTATGACATTTGCTATTTATCAGACATATTGGATGGAACTGAAGGCTCTGCCTCTTCTTTCAGTCACTTGACCTAGTGACTACTGGGCACTAGAGATGATATACAAGATTCATAGAAGTGTATTGTCCCTTTCCCACCTAAAATGACCTTGATCAGAAATCACCCTCTTGCGAAGCATAAAAAAACAATGTTTTGTGTCCATTCCCACAATTAAATCACAGAATCATCACAGAATCTTCATGGTTGGAAGGGACCTTTGAGATCATCAAGTCCAACCAAAAACAAACAAACAAACAAACAAAAACAAAAACCACACATCATCAAAACAAAAAAGCCAACACCCCATCTCCACAACAATCACCACACCCAACAATCCTGGGCACTAGAGCAATGTCCCGGTTTGAAGTAAAACCGAACCAATTTTGTGTTCTGTAATTTTACATGTTCGCTAGGCATGCCCTGAAGTGCCACATCTACACGTTTCTTAAATACCTCCAGGGATGGCGACTCCACCACCTCCCTGGGCAGGCTGTTCCAGGGCCTGACCACCCTCTCAGTAAAGTACTCCTTCCTAAT
>KZ505657.1:1939039-1966869 GCA_002844005.1 Limosa lapponica baueri
GGCCCTCAGATTATTACCCCCTTTTGGTCTTACAGATAGATAATGATGAACTAGTGAAGAGAAGTCTGAGGGCAGTGAAAAAAGACTTCAGGGCTCTAGGACAGCTAGTCAAGGGTTCAGGAGCACATATTGTAGTAGCAGTGTTTCTGTTTGTTTGTAGATAGGAAGAACTTTTTCTTTTCCCCCCTCTGTAACAGCAGGGATTTTATTTGGCTGGTTTGCTGTAACAGAATAAATCATGCTTTCATATTCCAAAATTTGATCTTTTAAAAAAATGTTTTGGAATAGTTTATCACAAATGTGTTCTTTAAATAATACTGACTGGAAGATACTACCAGTGAGCTTCCCTCATTGCCAGGAAGAGCTGAAATTTTGGGGTAGTGTCTATCTAAAGGACAACACAGCACAGCTGAGTTCAGTTGGACACTAAAACAGTTAGTTGTACGATAAGAGATGCGTGGTACTCTGGCCAAATCTGGAAGAACACCACTGAGTTCTTGACATTTATGTCAAGGGCCTATTTAATGTTATTCATGATCCCCTCATTAATTTTATTTGTTTGGGTTTTTTTTGTTCTCCTTTTTTGACTGCTCTTTCAAGAACACATCATCCATACAAAACACACACATACACATGTATGTATTGACACAGAAATACTGGATTGTATGCATCTTATTTGAAGGATATGCAAAGCTACATTGGAAGTTAGTGTGGGAGTATCTCTGGAAAGTTGCTCTGGGTATCATTCAATTAGAGAGCCAATACAGTGTTCCCACGTATTAGAGCAGAAATAGTAGGAGCAGTTACTGTGTGAACAATTTACCAGCAAATGTAAAGACTGAAATACATCCTATTAAACAGTTTGTTTGATAGCCTGCACAAATCATAGCCTCTTTGTGTACATGCCGATGAAAACAAACATCTAAATTTACTGTATAAACTGCTAGTTGTCAGCTGTTCACTCTGTTTTCTTGAGTCAATTCAAAAGTCTGCTGTTAAACACTATTTTCTTCAGTTGTCCTCTTGTGACTCTTTGGAGCCTGAGGTAGTGGACTATATATGTTCGTCCTTCACTACAGTAATATAACTTGCTGGAAGACTGCATTCCTCCAGCCCACAGAGCCACCCTTCTACCTTTTCTTTATCTCTTAGATAAATTATACCCACCTCAGAGGAGACTGCAGTTATGACAAATATCCTAAAAAGTTTTCAGATGATCTTTGGTGACCTGAAAGTAAATAACAAATATTTGTCAAACTTTACAGTGTTCTCCCTGTGTTTCTTGTAGCTATTTTTTCAGTGAACCTTTTTCATGCTTTCAGGAGTTTACTGTCATAAAGATGCTGATCTGTGGGTATTAGGGATATAGCTTCTACTTGCGCTCTGTGCCTGCTGATCTTTCATCCTGGGAGGCTGGCAAACACCACTAGGAAGTGTAGGAGCACAGAATGAAAGGGGCATTTATGAAGGTGTGTTGCCTAAGTAGTGTTGGCAAAGGGAAACTCTTTTGTATGTAATGATACCCAAGGAGTGCACGTATGAGCTAAGATAAATTACAGCAGACCTTATTAATGAGGCCACAGTGGCAGAATAACAGCATCCTGTATAGGGAGGATCCTCATGACTAATGTTGCTCTCCAGAAGGCTGTGGTGCGCCTGCCACACTGTTGGTCAAGCACTTTCTGACTGTAAGGAACAGAATCTGGAGGCCCCAGCTTGGGTAGCCTGTGCATCACCATTGATTTTGGCTGAACAAGTGAGCTAAAAGCTGTCACCAGCATGGAGTAACTTTGTAACACCAAAAAAAATCCAACAAAAAAAAAAGGAAAAAATAAAAGAAGATAATAACTAAATACCAACATAAACTTGGAACAAAAGGTTAGAATGCTTTAATTTTACAATGTTTTTTTTGGTTTTAAGTTTGGACTTGGTTTCATATCCTAACATGTTGTGTGCAAAAATCCAACTAATAAAGTGGGTACAGTGTGTTGAGAGATGGACACAGAAAGACCTTAGGATCATTTTAGCCAGATATAAACTAGAACTATATAAAAAAAAGACAATGTGCAAAAATACCAGAAATTATTATTATTTTTTAAAGTTAAATCGGCAGGGCAACAATTTCCTATTGATCAACACAGGATATCCTGTCAAAGCACAGATCTGCAGTACCAAAGTTTTCATTTGGCGTTTCTGCTTCCCTGTAGTTGTTGATCAAGGACTACATCTCCTCGGATGCCTTACAGGTAGAGCTTTGCCAACAGAAGTTGGTAGCTTAGACTTGACCATAATTACCTCATGGTATCCCCATTAAGTGGAATTACCACCCCCATTAAACAGCAGTTATTGCTATCAGGTATCATTAGTCTTAAATTGCTTCCTTGGGAAACATCTCAATTAAGCAAATTTCCCTGTTAAGTGCATCCTGATTAACTGAAGTGCACCATACTGCTTTGTTTCTTCATGTAGCCACTTCAGTAGCCTTCAATCCTCATGTACAACTCTCATACAAATTAAATCTAGCTGTTCTAAGACTTACTGCAAAAGTACACCCAATTCAAGTTCTGACTGCAAAAGACCCTAATTTTTGCTGTCTTGTAACATACTATTCATTGTATTTGAAATTCAAGCTTTACTCTTGCAAGGTGTTCAAGGTGTTAATCTTTTTTTGTTAATTTATTTTCAGAATTGTGTATTCATTTTAATTAGTGTAAAATTCTCCTGTTTTAGAGTAAGGGCACATTCCAGCTTATGAAGAAGGCTGTGAATAATGGTCATGCAAAAGAATGAGTAATGTAATTTTACTTTCTAACATTTTTAAACAAAGGTATAAAAATAATTTTATTGCAAAAATGATGTCATTTTTCCTCCTCTAGAATGCTTGTGATACAGAGGTCAGAGGCAATGGTTTTAAAAACAAGAGCAATGATTCTCAACACTTTTACTTGTTGAAAGAGCTGTTTTATTACAAACATGTTAGAGGTGAAAATAGAGCTAGATGTAGTTAATGCGGTTGTTAACTCAGAGTTCAGTTTTTAACAGCATAGCCCTGAATGATGTTGGGGGGGGAAAAAAAATCCAAAAAACCCCTTAAATCCAATCAAACTTTTCAGTCAAATTCAAACCCATGAATATTAATGTGCCTTCAAGACAAGTTAAAACCAGAAGAGCATTCTTTTAAGAAGTTATTACATGTTTTTAAAGTTAAAATGGTTCGCTTATGTAGCAAATTTTTGTAAATAAAAATTTTACTCAAATTATATGAACAAAAAAATTAAAATGCATTAATGTCACATATTGAAAACTAACCTATTTTCCTTCTACTTGTAAGAAGAGCTTTCCAAAGTAGTTGAAATTCTTTCTTAACACTAAAAAAAATTTGATTATAATTTCTTGTAATCTTTCTTGTCGCTGAATTCAACTCAGAGGCACCATACCGGTACAATTTCTCGGATGTAGTCATGCGGAAGAAAAGAAAATGTCAAATGTACTCATTCAGTTCTTGCAGTGATTCTTTGGGATGCTGGATGTCAACTTAGAAATGCTAAGTAGTTTGATCTTTTTGACTTCTGAAGTTTTGCAATGGTGAGCACACACATATGCATGTACTTATTTCTAAGAATATTTGGGAATGCTATCTATTAAGCATCCCCTCTTCCTTGCTGGGAAGCTGACAAGGTAATCAGTATTTTCCATAAGAATACTTTTCAGGAAAGTGGTTTCCATATTTTTGTGACAGTAACGTATTTTACCTGGATATTTTCACAAGTCTTCCTAGACATGCTTAATGCAGTCTAATACAACTTTTAAAGATTTTTCACCCTAAAAGTCAAGAGGTACCATTGCAGTCATGTCTTTTACTGTTCAATAAAGCAGATGGGAATGTGTCCCTAAAAATTCCTTTTTAAAAGAAACAGAATTCAAAGTAAAACACACACTTCTGATCTTAAAATTGGAAGTGATTGAGAACTCATTGCAAAACATGATAAACTGTCCAAGTGGTCTCACTCTTCCTAAAAGAGATAAAATAATATGCATGTGGTTTTGCCTGGAATTTATTTCCCTTCAATTTCCATTCCCTGGTTTTTGTTTACTGAACTGAAGAAGGTCTTGTTTCCCATATTTGAAGACTGTACAAAGACTCCTTGATTTCTGTCATATAAAGTCATCTGCTTGATGTCCTTGAGTCTCCAAAGTATATTTTCAAATTCTTTAATAACTGTCATAACTGTTTGAATTCTCTTCAATATTCTTCAGTATATTTGATTAACAGAATTGGACAGTGGAAAAAAAAAAATATTGTTTTTCCTTCCATGTACAAAGAATGTCTTCCATTCTTTGTTCCCAGCTGTCATGTGTGCTAGACTGTAGAAGAAGAACCAGTTCAAAGCCTTTCTGCAGTGTAGATGAAACTGAGATAAGGAACTTTGTGATAAATATGCACAACAGTGATCTTGTGATACCTATGCAAGAACTGAAATGAGTTTTAGGTTTCAGTCACTACCCATCAGTCATCTGTCTGGATCTGGCCAGGACTTTGTATGCAAAGAATTTTTACTTTTATTTTCCTGGATGACCAGCCTTGCACTAATACTGAATGTTGTTTGACTCAGACTTCCATCAAGTCTTCAGTTATAGGACTAAATAGGAAAAATGCTATAATCAGAAAAAACATATCACTCAGTAAAAGAGGTAAAACAGAACACAGTGACATGACCTTCAGTGGCAGCTGGCAGTCCTGTTTCCGTACACTGGAAAAGGAAGAAAGACTCCTCCTCTAGCTTAAACTTTTAGTTCCTCTGTTCTTGTGCAGTGTACAAATTTTCTTGGATAAAAGCTTTTCTGCCTGAATAAATGAGAAGAATGGCTGTACCACGTAAAAAGTTGTGGAAGTTGTTGTGAAACTACAAAGAAAGCCTGTGTTTTACTCTTCCCCCAAACAAATGAAAATGCAGAGGTTTCTTATAAATAGAGACATAATTCCATGGAATTGATTGTTAGGGGAGTACACAGATATCAACTCGCATTGATCAAACTCTCATTTCTACATTGAAGGCTGTAAGTTGCTGTATGTCATCTTAGGACTCTGTAAACCTTACATGCTTTCTACAAAATATATTAAAAGTTTACAGAAGTTAGCTTCTTAATGAAGAAAATACTAGGGAAAGCTTCTTTGATCTGTGGAAAAAGTGGGTTAGTCAGACAACGGCTTTTTGTTCTGCCCTCAAATGTCCATGTCCTGTGATGAGCACCATGTAGGTTAGCATGACTAATACGTATTTGCATTCTGGTGCTAGTGTCGTCACAGCTGTCTATATTCCACTACCCAGGGAGATCTGCCTGAAATTCATGGCTGTTACCTGCTTTTACAAGTACTAGGAAAGAACGCTTTTTCCTTCTTTACATTTCAGTGAGATATAGTTGGGTGATGTTGTGGTATGCCCAAGAAAATGAGGAAAGGAAGGGGCAGGTTTAGAAAGCAAAGGTGCTGATGAAAAGTGAGTGCATTCTTGCATGTTAGGCTACAACTGTTACTTTAAAATTGAATTTGCTGCTGTGTCCCCAGAGAGAGGGAAAAATTACACCTTTCCTTGGTTTTAGAGTGGCACCTGGACTTGTGGATGATTTCACCCCGTGAAAATTACCTCCAATTTCTAACCAGAGTGTTGTAAACAGCAAAATCACTTGTTTGTTTAATGTTGGTCAGTTTTAGTTTCTTTGACTGATTTTGTATAAGTATTTAATTCTGTCTTGCCACCCCAGAAGGGAATAAAAGAAAGTGCTGTATACTTTTTTTTTTTGTGGGACAAATCAATAATATATTTTGCATGAAGTTTTCATTAGGTAACCTTAGTCTTGTCAGTATGCTGAACACTGTAAACAAAAAGCTCATTTAACAACAATTTTATTGAGCCTAGAACTTTATAGACTACAGATTGGATTTACATGCACTTATATGGGTAGTTATACCAGTTCTTTCTGCATGAACTTTCCACGGTGTACAGACACATCTTTTTTTCCTTTTTTTCTTATTTATTTTATTTTTATTTAATGGCTTGTCAAATGAGGAAAATCACAGATTGAATATTAATTTTTCTACTTTTCTCTCACAATTTGCCCTCCTCAAAAACCTCCTAAAACTGGATAGATGTGATGGAAAGGCTGGAAGTTATGCATTTGAAAATATTAATCTGCTGTGCTATAGTAAAATGACCATGAATGTGGTTCTTGTATATATTTAAAGACAGATTTTTCTACCCCTGCTTATTTTGAATAATAACTTTGCTTTGCAGCTGATCTCATATAAGTTAATGGGGCTTCTTGTAGAATTAGACACTGCTTAACAGAATACGATCAGAATTTCATGGTTATTGAGGTTAATGAAAAATTCATTAGCCATAGAATGAAAATTAAAATACTGGCATAGATTAGAAACTGGGTAAAACAGAAGGCTAAGATTTTGGGGGCGGGGCAGGGAAGAGGGGAGAGGAACACCTGAAAAACACTCCCCCCAAAAAAACCTTCCAAAAAAGCAAAACCCGAAGAAGATTGTTAAAAGAATCTCCTGCTGCACCATCCTAGAGGCAGAACTGGGAACAAGAGGAAAAATCCTCTGAATTGTGTGTGTCTGAAAAGCTATAGCCTATTGCTTAGGCAGATACCTCAACATCATTGTACATCGCACAGTCAAAATATTAGCTCACTGTGGCACAGTAGCTCAACACGTCAACAAAAAATTGTGAAGCATGAATAGTGTGTAAAAAAAGCACTGAAAAATGCATTATTATAAATTACTGGTGTATTATTATTTGTAATTGCATGGTCAGTACTATTCACTTAAGGTTGGCTTACCAGCAGTACTTAATCATTGTCCAAAATACTTTTTAAGAACCTAGGATAATATCTCCAGGAAGATAATACAATAGCAGAAATCACTGTTCAAAGATAACATAAAAAGCAGTAGCTGTATTAGAGAAATTTTCATAATCTCTCATCTGATGAGCCTAAATAAAGGGAAGTGAAAGGCAAAGGATTCTGCTAATTAACTATGTGAACATACATTCTGTTGCACTGAGAGGTAACACAGTGAATCCATACTCTCCGACATGAGAAGCTTGATTCAGTGGCTCAAAGAAGGAGCCACTGCAGACACCCTAGGATACCTGAGACACTGATGTGAGACCAGCAGAGGTCATGTAGCTCTACTGTGAGAACCCAACACCTCTGGAGTGTCAGCTGGAAGCTAGGCAAGATATCTTAAAGTATCCAAATTGGCAATAGTTGTTCATGGATGCATACTGAATGTAACTGAATGCAGAAAGTTCTCATTAGGAAATGATGCCTTCTGGTTCGAAAATAGAGCTGGACCTCAGCTGAAAGAAGTAATATAAGTGAAAAAAGTCCAATATAGCATTTACATTTAAAATGAGAGTGTATCTTTACGAAGGATATACAGTTTTTTTTCTTCTAATGCAACTAATCACTTAACCAACAGGCCAATTTGGTTTTAAAATTTAGTCAAACTTTAGAAAAGAAATTAATTACTTTATGTGTTAATTAGGGGAAAAATAAGCAAGACATGAACCTTACTTTTAGATTTTTGACATGAGTGAAGCATTATGTTAATCTAGTCTTGACCTTTATATCAAAAATCATGGAAATACTCTGAGATCTCAACTTTCCGAATGGTTGGGAAACGTGCATAAATATTAGCCCAGTCATCTGGAGTCTGACATTTACTTGTTGACAAATTTAAAAAAAAAAAAAGCTGGGATGTACATTCTGGGATGTACATTTTCTTCCTTTTTATTTAATTTTTCATTTCAGGCACATGAAGATATATTTATGAGAAATTCAAAAGTAGGAAGGAGTAGGATTTGTAAGAATTGTGCCAACTAAATGTTGCTCATATGTGAAGTACATATTTTAAAGACTTAACAGATGTAGTTGTTTTTTCCACATAATTTTAATTATTTTTCAGGTTTGAAATAATGGAGAATCAAGGGGCCATAATGATTCTAAAAGTGGAATTTTAGTATGTAACTAATTGTATCATGGAACGTGTCACACTTAAAAGGTGATTCTCAATTAAGCCCTTTAATCTGAAATGTGATCCAGAAGTGCTGAAGAACAGACAGCTCTCCCTTGAGTACTCTTTCTTTGTTACATTGCTGAAGGTATAATGTTTCTTAAAAATCAGCAAAATAACCTCTGATTTCAGGTAATAGAACAGGAAACTCCTGTCCCTGCTTTGTTCCCTTGCTATTGTTCAAGCTTCAAATGTCAGTATTTATATTGATATATTTATTTTTGAAAGAAGCATGCATTTCCTAAGCTTTTTGGGAGGAGTTTATGATTCCCTACCAGTTGAAAATGCTATTTTGGAGGAAAAATGAATGTGCATCGTTTGTTAGTACTAAGACTCCAGATTATTACAAAATGAGGCAAATTTTTGATACTGGATTTCTTTTCTTTATTAGATGAGACAGTACATTATTGATAGGCCAATTAATATGTTTCACATTTGAAATACTACACAACTAGGCCCTCTGGGAAACCTCTACTTATTTACAGTTGAAATGATCTGCAAATAAACCCACTAGGAAACTTCAATATATTAAATGGAGAGAGAACATTGAAATGGCAGCCTCAGACTATATAGATTTTTGGATTTAATCTCTCAGGTCTATAAAACAATTAAAAAGTCAGTGATGTGGGCCTCACTTTTTACTAATGGGAACAGCTACACTATCATCAGTGAGATATTTTGGGTTTATAGCAGTTGTGGGTCTGGGTTATTTATTTACTTACATTGCAAATCTGAGATAACTACATCTAAGGAAAAAAAATGCAACCCTATAAATTCTCTAACAGGTGACAAGGGAAATGGGAGATGAAGCAATATGCACTAAAAGCAGGGTTTCCTATGTTTAAGACTTAGTATTAAAGACCAAGCTGCTAATATTTTTGCAAGAGTTTAATTTCCTGTCAGGTATTCCCTGATAAAGGGTTATGAGAATACAAGAAAATGCTCAGCCAAAAAAAGCCCTGGGGTTTTTGGGGGACAGGATTGAGGAAGAGCATAAATTTTGGGAAAAAGCAGTGGGTAGAAACAGTAAGGGGAGAGGATGACAGAATGTCAGGGTACAGTTAGGTGTCAGAGCTTAAAATGAGGCATCAGGATGGTGTTATGCAGAAACCAAATCACTGCACTAAAAGAATATGGAAATGGCAGCATTTAATTCAGGAAACTGAGTATAGCACCCTGACTTTTTGAAGAAGAAAAAAAGTGGACTCCAAAGAAAGGGAGGACTACATATTGAACTAAAGCAAAAAAAGTAACAATTCTCAGTTGCTCTCCACTCTGTGAACTAGCTAAAGAAATGATGATGAATTTGCCAGTTAAAGGCAGCAGAGCAATAGCGAATCTTGAGAATCTTGATTTCTGGAGGTAAACAACCTCTACTTAACCTGCTTTCATTCTCCGCATGCATGATATTTCCTTAACTCAGTAAGGTACAGGTAGTCCAAGTTATCCTCCGACCCATTCACCATGAAGTTACCTGATATCAGTTGATCTATCATAACTAAAGTAACTAAAGTGTGCAGTAGGTGCTAAGTGCATCATCTACTTCAGGTTTACAGATGGGCTGCAGCAGGACGCACATGCTCCCGTCACTGCCCCTACGCCATCTCTGAAAGGGTGTGATTTGAGATGTGGGGCAGAGTGTAAGTCATACAAAATTATGGTCAGGAGGCAAGCAAGAAGGAAAAACTGGTGTCCTCTTTTGAGAACTGTAATGAGATAAAGTGGGGACATCATAAACAGAAAAGGAACACAGTGCTTTGCCGAAGGACTGATTTGTATGGTAATAACAATCTTGAAAATGGGATTTTGGCAAACTTCGAAGGTGGGAAAGGTATAAGTAAAATTTTTCACAAAATAAAAATAGATCATGTCACCAAAGCTTGCTTGGGGTCACATATTGATGTATAAACATATAGGTCTTTAGACATTCCCCAAGCTGCAACTTGGCTGAAGGAAAGCTTGAGTAGGTTTTACCAGAAAGAAGTCCCTTCTGAAGAAGAGAGAAATCTCCAGCTAATAATAGTTCCTAAACATCTGATTTCCAGAAAGTGGGAGGTTACGTCTGCACTACCGTTCAGTCCATGCCCAATTCTTACACTCTTTGCCTAAATGTCTTTTACTTCTTGTTGTGGGATGTATTAGGGTATACGCACTGCAGTTTTCTTAAGTTTTCCAGCCTTTTTGGAGCTTCTTCAATAGCATCTGTGCTTGTTGTGATGATGTGTTGATGTTGAACTTTCTGCCTCCGTTCTGATCTCTTTTTCTTTCCACACTTTGTGATTTGGGACTTCACAGATAGGTAGGGTTAGATAACTTTCCTTAAGTCCTATGTATTCTTTTTCTTACCTTAAGGGAATCTTGTGGATGTCTTGTTGCAAAGCAGTCCTCATGGATGCTCTGCAGGCAGCAGTGATATATGAGATGCCCTCTATCTATTTCACACAAGGTTAGCTTATAGTTGTTTTCAGAAATGCCTTCTTATTAAAAAAAAAAAGACATCTGCTTTTCTGTTTTGCATAATACTAATAATTATGTAATTATAGTTCATTAGCATGCACATGCACATGGTGTTTTGTTCTGTTTTGTGGTCTGACATATATAAATCTCACTACTATTTGGAAGATCACTTAAAAATAAACCATCATTGAACAAAAAGCCAGAAATGTGTGACAGGCTTTATTCAGAACTGAATACTCAAAATTTGTCTTGGCTAGGGTTTAGCTGCTGTTTAATAGAGTATTAGCTCCAATTTGCTGCTGCTTTATTTGTGTCAATGCACTCTGATCTGAGCATTTTTGTGAACTGTTTTGCACTGAATATAACTAGGAAAATATTCCCAAAATGCCATTCAGCAATGAGATGCAAGTTGAACTTATGTGCGCTCAGGAAGACTTGGATGCCATTAATTGCAAGATCCTTTCTACCTCTGACTGAAAGCTTTCAGATGCACCATTTTTAGTGAGAAAAAGGAAAATCTGTAGCCTTCTGCAAGATTGTGTTGATTCTAAGTTTCCACTAGAAACTTTCAAATGATTCAGAATTGTGCTAATAATTCTTTCTGATCCTGATCAATTATTTATAGCCTTAGTGTGTTTAAACATTTGGTCTTTGCTATACTGTTTGAAATAATTTTCCAGTTTTGTCAAAATTAAGATTTTAAAAATTGTTTTTGTCCATTCTTCACCAATCCTCTCCCTCCAGAGTTGACACCCTTCCCCCCCCCACCCCTTTGTGTCTGCTTTGTTTCAGTGTTGAGCCATACTCATTTTCCACCTGATTTTTAAATCTTTGAACTTCTGGTGGGAGGAAGATACCATTAACTGGCATTTAACAGTATTTTCAGCAGTATTATGACTGCTTCCAAGTAAGTCTTGTGTGATCCCTCAAGAATCTTTGCAGGATGTTAGGGAGCACAAAAGATGTCATTTCTTCTAATACAAATCCTACCTAAGAGACTTTTTTGCATTACCGTCCTGACACAGCTCCCAAACAGCAATCCAGTTTGCCTACTTTCCTAGACCAGAAAGACCATTTTCAAAGAGTGTGTGCGAGTATCATAGTGCCAGTCAGAGCAGTTCACCCTCCTGGTGGACAGCACATATTAGAGAACCAGAAGAGGATTAGGCATAAGCAATTATGGTTTTATGGTACTTGTGCTTGACCTGGTGTTCTTGAGCTGTTGACAGATTATCTCTTCTCCTAAGGTTATTCACATATTTTGCTGTTGATCATCAAGGGACAAAAACAGACCAGGGAGCAGCTGTTAACCAACTTATGGCTGAGACATCTAGGTAAGTCAGAGCAGGCTTTAATTTTGTCGGCTCCTAGTATGAGTTTGACTTCAGCATCCCTGTCCTGCAGAGAGGATCCATCTCAAAAAAAGCACTGCTTTTGCTCAAGATATCCCATTCTGGTTGACAGAACAGATTATTGGAAAAGTAGGTTTACTCTTCTTTGGGAAGAAAAAAACCTTAAAATTCAGGCCCCAACTCCAAGCAAATTTCTTGAGCTGTGAAACTGCTCTGAGAAACTGGACACAAAAGACCTAACTTAACTGACTTCTTCATCTACTTGGGATCTTAGTGTCTGTAGAAGTTTCCTTACACTCTCGACAAAGTGGCAGGTGATTAGCTGTGCTGGACTAAATGTTTGAGTTTTGGGTGAGCTACACATGTAGTAAGTGAATCTGTTATTAAAATTTTTCCTATAATTTACTTTTCTTATTGCCTCTTAAGACTCATGAAATAGTAGGCAAAATTATTTGCAGTACCCGATTTGGCATCTAAATAAGATACTGCCTTTAAATTTGGGTCTGAGATTTGCTGGTAGACATGGCTATTTCTGTAAAGTGTGGGAATCGTAGACACACACTCAGAATAATTTATGTTTGAAAGGAGCTGAAGAAGTAATGCAGTTGAATCCCTCCCAACGTTCCTGCACCCAAATAGAGGTGATAATGAATTCTGCTGTGACTTACCAGCTCATTGCCCAACTTGAGACTTGTGTTTCAAAAGACTGAAAATGCAATTTGTGCTAGGGATACACCTACGAGTCTGTATAGTCAGGAGACCCCATCTTCCTGCCTTTCAGACTTCTACACCCAAATCTCAAAAGAAGGTGTAGCAGTTTGTTATCCTACCCAGGAAGTGCTGGTGATTTTACCACAAAATAAGTTTAAGGCAACTCAGAGTTTCTCATTGTTTCTGTTCCTCTTACACAACCTGAAGAGGAAAAAAAAAAGGTCCAAAGATAAACTAGGCTTCCTTGTGAACAATTAATTTCAGGCCAGTGTATTCAATTTAAATTACTTGATGTCTGTCTGACAAACTCACAAGTTCCTCGAGATCAGAGAGGGAATTTCTAAAAACATCTCCCCGCTCAACTCCAGTTTTAGCTTTGCATAGGCAACATGATGCAAAAATGAAAAAAAGAGAAGCAAGGCAAGGTGTACATTCTGTTTTTTGACTGTTGTGTACCAAGGAATAGATGTAAGAAAGGCTGCAGATAGCTTTAAGGAAACAAGTTTAGCAATGATTTTAAAACTTTTCTTGCTGAATATGAAAGCTCAGCAACTCTATACTCTTTATATAGAACTTTACAAAGGTCTGGACTTTAGCCAGTTACAGGAAAATTTTATTAAAGAAGTAAATGAAATGGCAGAGAAAAAAAAAAAAGATATTCCTGTGTTGGTAAGAAAAATGCACATACTATTTGTATATTCATACTAGAATATGTCTCTAGTTATTTGTAAGATATGACATCGGTGTGCATTCTGTGAATTTATATTATAATTTAAGATAGTTCAGTAATTAATTTTTTGGAAAGACATCTTATGGATTAGTCAAGGAGTGTCTTATTTAGAAATTTGGAAGTGCTTCTTCACTGAGCACTGTGCTCTGAAATAGTCCATTATTGGTGTTTTCCTTCAGAATTAACACTGATGAGTGTTCCTGCAATTAGACATTCACCTTTTTCTCTTTCTTACCTGAGGTACAAGATTATATCAGTAAAAACTTTAATCCATTGATCTGTTTCAGGATGGAATGTTGTCTGTCATTACAAAATACTTTCAGCGTGTCTCTGATGGTATCCATAAGCATAGAGTAAATCAAATCACAAAAGTGCTCAGAATCTGTTTTGTCTAACCTAATCCATTGACATTGGTGTCCTTCTGTGTTATCTGACAGTCACTCCAAATTATAGTTCCCTACCTTCCCTTCTAGCAGAAAGCTTAAATTATTCTTTTAATTCAGATTGGAGTGGGAGCGTTCGTGTAGGTGGTTTTTACTTGAAGTGAAGCAACAGCAGCAACAAGTTACATATGTTATTTTCCTTAAATGTTGTGAACATAAACTGTCCGTAACTTCAGGGAGAACCAAGTGTGAAACTTTGAAAGGCACAACATCATTATCTGCTAAGTAAGCTGTATGTACTGTTTGCCTACATGAAATTCTGTTATTTGAACTCATTGAAGTAGGTAAGTACTTGATATTACAACCCAATTATTTTTGACTAATATATTCCATCATTTAGAATATTGGTGAATATTTCTTGCTTTAGCCAACAGGTTAAATTTTGAAAATGGAAATCTGAATGGGTGGAAATAGGTCATTCTTCTGCCATGTATGTCAGGCTTCACTGTTGCTGTTTCCAGACTGATTACAAACAAATATGAAATAGAACATACCTGTTTCCCATGCCTCTTGGATTTTTTTTTAGGGATATTCTTTCTTCCCCTAAACTCCTACTTGATTAAGGCACTTTCCTGAAGTTGATCATCTTAAGTAATCATCTGCTAGACAAGAATAAAAAGGAAAATCTGAAAGAGCCTTCCAGAGTTAGGTGGAGGGAAAAACATGGAGCAAAAAGTGTATTTTTTTCACTGTTAAGATGCACTGTAGCTTTCTCTGCTCATTACTGCACCCTGAAAAAATCACTGAGCCATAACTCTTAAATGAACAGCACAGACTTCTTTCATTATTGCTACATCAAAACAGCCCTTCTACATAATGCTTGGAAACATAGATCAAATGGTAAAAAAACTGTAAGAGATTTACAGTTCTGCACAAAGTACTGCAACAGAAGTTATTTTATCTGTATATTGCCTAATTTGACAGCTATAAATCAGGAGCTTTCTGATGGCAGCACCCTCTGGGATACTTTGTGGAGTCTACAGCCTCAAGAGGGTTTAAGTAATTCCTTCCCATGCTACTGAGAAGTAGCAATGTGCAAGGAGTCCCCCTCCATTCATTTCTGAACATACCACCGATGGAGAAAACACAGCCAGTGCTTGTCCCTACCCTTACACTTTAGCACCAGTTAGTGCATAAAAGATCCAAAAAGGAACTTATGAATACTTGCATCAGACACCTTTCCCAAAGCTCTTCTGGGAACAATGCAGCTACAGACAGACTCTGTCCTGGAAGTCTCCTTTAACTTCAAAACTGGAAGCAGTGAGTTTAGTCAGAAATGAGGGGCTAAAAGGAGCTGGTTATCACACATGGGGTAGAGGGATGTGGATTCAACAGTTCTTGGATAACAGATTGGGTAATTCTGGGTAACAGAGCTAATCATTGTAGCTCTCTCAAGCATTTTATGCAACAAAATCCAAGAACATTAAGAGCTTTTGAAATATGGGTTGATTTTTTTTTTTTTTTGGTAGGGTTGCTGTCAAACATTTGCTGCCAGATACCTGTGTGGATATCACTGGTCTTTCAGGACCGAATTTTTACTAATTTGAATTTGGTATCATCAACTCTTCCACAGTGAAGAGGTATTGCATTTATAATACCACCAGTTAACTTTTTCTGCTCACCTGCCTCTGTTCTTTCTACAAGATTGTTACTGAATGAATATGGAAAAGCTTACTCTGAAACACTTGCTACCTTTCATGTCCCCTCAGCTTAAGAGAAAACCACTTTTCTTGTTGGGTTGAATTGGTGTTAAGCTTAGTAAGTAAACCTAGAAGGATTATCAGAAGCCTTCAGAACAAATATTAGAATTCTTACCCCGTTGTTTATCCTGGTTTCATCCTTCTGAGATCTAAGTTTCCAAAACATTGCGAAGTTTCTCTTCATGAATATTAGCTTAGTGAGAAAGAAGGAGGAATGTGATAACCATCCATCAAACTGTCAGTCTGAAGGAGGAGGGTGAAAAATGATGTAGCCAACCCCTATAGGACGGCAATTAAATGCAGTATGCTGTTAGAAATAACTCTGAAGTAGTAAAAAGTTGCCCAGTTATTTCAGGTTATAAGTGCTTCAAGAGTGGAGAGCTGTGCTGCCTTGAACATACTTACGCTGCGCATTGCATGCCTAGCTAAGATCAACGTAAAGAGACAATCAGTAAAAAAGTTTTGATAGACATAGAGTAACCTGTAAACTTTTTTGTAATATTATTATGCAAATCCACCATTATGTAGTATTTGCAAATGAGCTAATAATAGCACTTCCATGATTTATTTTGGATAAATCCATATATATCTCAAAAACACTCTCAGCAAAGCATCGTTATTACTTTATTAAATACTACTTTTGCCTACTTGAGCTTAACAAACAAATCTAATGGTATGAAAGAATTTAATTTCAGAGCTGAATGATAATTTGTCAGGCATGGTTAATTCACATAATTCAAAGTTAATTATGTTTACGATATTACAGAGTGCTGTAATTTTGTTCTGTTCAGCTGCAGCTTTTATTAAATCTTACATTTTGATTAGGGAAGCCAGGCTTTAAGAGTGTACAGCAAATTAAAAAAAATGGTAAGGTATGGGGAAGGGTTCTTTAAGCACGTGCTTTTGTTCATGTTCACATCCTCTCTTGTGTTACATCACTTTGTCAATCCAAAGCTGACTGAGATACATTGAAATATTTACTTACAGTTCATCCTATATGTGATTTCTTTCTGGTTTTTGGCATTTGGGAATGTTACAACTGTTGTTCCCAAGCCACTTGATATACTGATATGCAGCGGGTGCTTCACGTGTACTTTTTGGACCAAGCAGTACTTCCCCAGCTCTATTCCTCTGTGGAAAAGAACTCTTCTGTCAAACCAGGACAGATTCCACACAGCAGAGATTTACACAATTAGTTAAAAGTGTCAGAGACCTTCTGATATTGGATCAGTTCACTTTATGGTTATATTTGTGACTTTGATTAGATATGGCTAACTTTCTATTTAATAAATACTTGTAATCAGCAGTAAAAGGCATAATATTCTGTACGAACTGAAATTCTTGAAAAAGAAAGGCAGCTGAATGTGTGGAGTTGACAGGTGTTTCACAATCTGAGAACATGTGGGAACTCTCATTTTGAAGGCATTCGTATGGGTTCAACAGCCCTACTGAGTTGCCTTCTGTATAATTTTGGTTATCTTTTTTTAAGATTGATGTGACTAGATTAATGTGACCAATATGAATATGTTATCGTCATTTGATATTAAATAGTCTTCTTTTTGATATATGTCATAGAACAAGAGTAAATCTTTGTCCTGTCTCACAGCAGTGCTATGATACTCAAAACAGCAAGTTGCTGATGTTCTCCAGTCGTGCAGCAATGTTAGTATTGAAGACAGATAGCTACTACATCAAGGTATAACAAAAGTGTGTGCGATCTAACTGTATTAGAGCAACACAAATTTCTGACCCTTTTCATTGCCGGGACTCATGCAGCCTGATCCAAGTTCTTCTCTTCCACTGTCACTGGTCTTTATCTACAGACACATACCTAAAACATCAGGCACTTTCTCCAAAACAAACTTCCTCCTCAATGTGGCTTTGAACTTCCTTTCACTGTGGTGCTTTTTTTCTGTTTGTTCATTTAAATAAGCCTTTCCATTAATTTTTAGTTTTGATTTCCTTATTTAAAAAACTAGAGGTGCTTTTAACAAAACTATGGCAAAGAACTGTAGGTTCTCAGACTTGAGTACTTGAAAGGAAAGGAAGATGTAAAGAGCTGTATATGCCAAGAACTTACAGAAAATAATCTTCTTCAGTGAGCAGACTCAATTAATCACAGGAGCCCATTGTGCCCTGAATATGGCAGGGTCCTATGACAAAAGCAAAGTGGAACCCATTATTCATTAGCTCAGAGTTCATCACATACTGATGGAGTTCTAGCTGCATCAATAATCCTTGTGTCAGGGAAGGAGGCAAGCTGGAGTAAAATCTTGAACACGTAACCTTCATTCTGGTATTTCTTATCTTTTGCTGTTCTTTTAGTACAGTATTTCTGTACTCACTGTATACTAATATTTGGTCTTGGAGTTAATTGCATGGAGTATGTCATTGCTGCTGTCAGACTGCAGGAAGCTGAGAAATAAACAGGCTTTTGAAGCTAGCAATTTTATCAAAGTGCTAACAACCAGTGAATATCTGTGGACACTGAGGACATAAGTCACTTAATGACTGTTAAATTTCCAGGCCAAAAGATTTCCACAGACCTGAGAATCCCTGCTGCAAGGAGCATTGCTATTGGGATAAACGCCGTGTACCAAATTTAACCCCACGGAATCTTGTTCCCTTCTGTTAAATCTTCTTTCTTATGCTTTTGACAAAGCAAACATAATATTTGGTAATGCTTGGGAAGAACATTAGCAGGACGAAAAGAAACTTCTGAAGAATGGTGACATCATTTATGTGTAATTACAGCACAGCGTTAGGCCCTGGATTGGGTCTGAATGGATTTACTAATGCAGTTATCATCTTGTTGTTCTCAGTCAGAAGCCATGCTGCTTCAGCTATAATCAGAGTAATACTAAAGCCACAGATTTTTTTTCAGAGGAAAGATACTTTCTGTTATGTCTGACATGTCACTAGTAATGACTGCAGTAAAATGTCAGTGCACTGAACTCTCGTGGGATACCAAATATTAATCTTCACAAATATAAGCTTTTAATTCTTTGATTTTATATATATGTTATCAAATATATATATTACTGAACATTAACATGAAGGAATCACTAGTGTAAAGGGATTGTCTCTTTAAAGCAAATGATAGTGTCTTCTCATTTAATTTCTCTTTAGTAAGAATTTGTGGACCAGATCTCATTCTCTCATGGCTTTTCCTGAAATTTAGCGTCTGGCTTTCAGCAACATTTCTCCTTTTCAGGCACCAAATGTATTTGAGTTTTGAATGTTTTTGAGCTTCCACTGATAAGAATATTGATATCTCTGAGGTAGTCTATATGGCATGCAGTGAGGTTTTTTTCACACTGGTGGAAACAAGATGCAAGGAGTCTATTTTTATTTTCATCACCTTGTCAGAACTGCTACATTTGTCTAATGCTACCACATTAGACACTGAGAGAATTAGAACATGAATAGATAATACTTGCCAGCAGTGCACTTTCTGAGAAGCTGGGAGAGGAGTTAACTGGGAATAGAGAAATCTAGAATCCAGAAATTGGGTGCTGAAAAGCAGTATTTTTAAAAGAAATTCTAGTGGTAGATTGGTGTTTGTGCTTTCCTCAGATGCAATCCACAGACGTAGGGGATTATTCTCCCATCATCAGACTAGACACAATTTCTTGCTCCAATTAATGAAGTTCATATTTACTGGGAAGTCTCTAGTGAAGAAACTCTATTCTTTTTGCTATGAAAATATCCACATCCTTTTTTCTTTGAAATAAAGGAATGTGCAAACAAGCAATAAAACCAAGAAAACCAACTCCCTGTTTCCACAACTCATGTTTGGATATAATAGCAAAATTATGCCCTCTAACACCAGAAAGTGTTTTGAAATCTGAGAAGATGAAATGTTTATCCAGCAGAATGAGGTGGTGTTTAACAGAGTGCCTCACTGCATGGGGTTTTGCCTTCCAGCTTCACTGCTGGGTTTTCACTGGCAGAATTCATGCCACCATTTCCCTGGCAGCACGAGCAGAGGAGACTTGTACTGTGCTCGAGAGTTCTTGTTATCATTACATTATAAGAAAACTTGCAAGTTTTTGCTTTTGCTCCTACGCTACTCGCCAAACTACTCATGGATGCTTGGAAAGCCCATCCTATTGAGAAAGCTGGTTGCTAGAAGTAGAGGTTTTGCAGTTTGCATTGACTCTACCTGGGCAGTTAAGCACACTGCTTGAATTTGCATATGTGTCCAGAGGTGATCTGCTTGGTATGCTTGATAACTTCAGATTTTGGATGAGTTCTGCCAGCTGAAGTTCAGCTAAAAATTCTGCTTTGCTTCTTCTGCTCCAAACCTTCAGGAGCTCTAGTTTATCATCTAGTGACATGTAATAACTGAAACAAATGGGAACAGGCTTTGCAAAATAATTTCCAAAGCCAATTGTTTTTCACATTACACTATGTAAGAAAAATACAGATCTAAGCAGAAATAGGAAATGTCAAATGATTTCCTACTGCAATTTTCTGACCCTCATTGAGTGCTCTTCAAGATTTAGTCAGAATGCATTTCGGAGTCCAAGATGCTACAGCACACAGGGCCCAGGACTGGAGCAGCTTTGTGGATCACTGAAACCAGTTTTCTGCTAATGGAGACAAGTGGCATCCCAGTCTAAAATCACGTAAAGGCTATCCTAAAGTCTACTAACCTGACATTCTGGAACATAGCTCCTCTCACAACTATAAATGCCCTAAATTGAGGAGCACTTTGCACATTTACTTTTATATCCAATGTGTTCATTAGTTTAAGGAATTCTTTTCCTCACCTAGTATTTACATTCACCTTAGTGTAGAAATAGACAGGCTATATATCTCCATTCAAGCTGCATTATGCTGTAGGTTCTGCTATAAAGGGCTTTATAATATATCCGTCTCCTTTTTCATCATTGAGTATATACTTTTCTCATCTCCAAAGATATGGGAAAAACTATTTTTTTGCAAATTTTGACCATCCTATTATTTTGTTCAGGATGGTTCCGGTTCAAGTATTTGTTCAGGTATTATCTTGCTGGTAGCTCTTAGCCTTCTTTTTCATACCATCCCTGCCCCTAAACACAAGAAGTGGGTAAAAATGCGTCAGCAACAATAATAAGCTGGCAAATATGCAAAACAATTCCAGTTACAAAATACAAAACCTTCTGAATTTTATCAACAGAATTTTCTCAAGGAATATGGCCTTTCACTCCCTTCATTGTTCAGATGAGTTTTCCTATATATTTTGTGTTGTCTATTATTCCAGAAAACAAATGCACATGGAGATTCCCTGATAATGGTTCTTAATTTTTTTTTGCCTGAGCATACTAAAGAGGATTTAGATTTTCATAGAAACTGTATGTTAGCTGAGAATGTAATTTTCAAATGTAGGGAAAGATGTCACCTGTTTGTCTAGGTTCTCATTATTGAGGAAAAGAGTATTAGAAGTCGTTGAAAAAAAGCTAAATCCTGCTTATTAAACTAAGCAGCTGGGAAGCTAGAAAATAACCGTCACCATTTTAAAGAACTCTTCCTGTTCCCTTGCTAAAGGAATTTTTTGTTCACTAAGAACTAAAGTCCTTGTCTAAGTAGTGTAGAAGATAAAACTAATTGCTATTAATTATGTCCCTATCCTCCCACGCCATTCTAATTTTCTGCTTGTTTTCAAAGTTTGGGCCAAAGCAGCAATTCCAATAACAAGTATTAATACAAATTATTCTCTTTCTTATTTTTTAGTTATACAGGAAACTTCACTTGGTATTGCTTTTGAATTTCTTATACAATATATTAGTATAATGGGGTGAGGTAATAGTCATTTTTTCTCTGTGAATATATTTTTTTCTCTGTAGTGACTCAATGCCCCAACTAAAAATAGCCATCTCTCATACTAGAGACATATACATACTGAGAAGGCAGGCCTAATGGAAAAACAGATCTAAACGGACAAAAGCTAGGAGAAAGGGAACATGATTATTTCCTATTTTACAGATGGTTGTGCAGCTTAGTGAAATAGCAAGCCAGATTTTCAAGCATTTTGCAACCTAAAGATGCAGATGGTGCTTTTGTGTTTTCAAGAGCACCTGTCTTGTGCATTAATACAGCTGTGTGTTAACTGGCTTTAAAAATCCGTGTTGGAATTGGTTGTCCATCTTACATAGGAAAACTGCAGTAAAACTAGGAATCAAGGTCTAAATCAGGTATTTTAACAATGATCTTATTTATCCTTTTTTTATATAATGGATAAAACACATTAAATGACTCTTCAGCTGACAGTCTATGAATGGAGTTTCTGCAATTAAAGCTAACATTCACACAGGCTGGAGTTTTGGAACATTTTCTCAGATCTTTATTCCTGCAATCCTGAACTCCTTTCTCAAAGTTCCCTGCAGACTGCAGTCTTTTCACTGCCTTGACTAATCCTTTTTAAGCTTGTCTTCCTCTTATACCCAGAAAATGGAAAGTGGAAGTTCATTTGTATAAATTCTGGAGGGCTGGTTTTGTTACAACTCATTTTTAAAAGATCTAATTGCATTTGCTTACTAAAACTACATCAGGAACATCATTATAATTCCAAATGTATGTTTAAAAATTAAACATGACACAGTGTTTATAAGTGAATTACTTCAAAGACAGGGAAATATTACATGTGAAAAGGGCTGACAAAACACTATTTCACATGCATTTTATTATTATTCCTCTCCAAGTTTTGAACACACACCTTCACATCATCTCTTCTTTTCCAACAGTGTATATACATATAGGTAAGGTCATTCTATTTTACCTGATTTCTTTTTAGCTGCTTTTTTTTTCTCATTTTCTTTTCTTTGGGAGACATCAAGTAAGTGCTCTGAGGAGCAAACCAGCCTCTTAAGTGTCCAGTAACTCAGGTCTGATTATTAGTATTGAAAAATACAGATGGGATGGATACACTGGAGCTACATGCGGTACATTTACCATAAACGTATTATTCCAGGACAAACTTGTAGACAGGCAGTTTGAGCCACAGTATTGTGTGTGTTAGAAGAATGAGGCAGAATTTTAGAGGCAGGAATAAAATATACATCCTCACTAATTTATCTCAAACTTCTAAATGCAGATGAACAATTATAGAAGTACTCCCTTGGGGATCTCCCAACATTTGCTCTAGATAAAGGGCCTTTCCACTGAAGCACCGTACTGTGTCCAGACTCCAGATTCAGCTATGTCAGCAGGTTATCTTTAAAATCCATTTAACAGTAAACTTGGTGTCTAGGTATGTTTTCCTCTTAATTAACCTGCATAATCTGTTTTTTTTACATAATTCATCCCTTCATTTGCATTTTAATTAGAGAGTGTGCAAAATGTCAAGTTTAATTGGCTCAGGAAGACCCGGTACAACAAAGCCCTGGACTAAGTGTAGCTGTGGGCAGTGCACCGAACAGCTGGCTTGTAGTTCAGATCAGGACTTCAGCACATGTAAGGGCTTTTCCTCACCTAGTTTTCTGTGACTGAATGTATCAATGCTAGTTTCCTGAGAAGGAAAACTGAAGGACTTGTGGACCCCCTGTTCCAGCTTTCGAAGGACATGTAATCCGTTTCCTGAATAACATGTAGCTACGTTTCAGGGTAACAACCCTGGTGAACTAAAATCCTACTCTCTTGGTTTCTGAATCTGCTCTTTCTCAGCCAGTTCTCAATGATAATGTTACAGCAGCTGTTGAAGGGGAGAAAAAACTTGGACTGGGCTCCCTAAAATATTTTAATAAAGTTGTGACTTCCTACTGGCTGAGAGATGATGTTCTGGAATTCTCACAGTGGCTGTGGGCTACTTTGAGCCATTCAACCTCATTCCCCCAAGGAAGTGTCTGGCCCCAGTGAGCCATGCTACCCTTGCCCTTCACAAGAGATATCAACAAGAAGGGTCAAGGGTTTCACTGCTAGTGCTGGGGCGTAGCAGTAAGCAGCGTGCAGAGATGCACTGCTGCTCTGAGCTGGAAGGAAGCAATCCGGCTGTCAACCCTCTGAGTTTGCGAGTGTGGGACTCATCTAGTGGCCCCTGAGCTGCAGGTAGAGTGCACCTTATGAAATACAGTTCTTTGTGGAAGTCTTCAGACAAGATATGAATTCCAGGTGCACCCTATTGTCACTTATTAAGGAGGTTAAAAAGTTTATTTTTTATGAACACCAGACATTATTTGGTTTTCTGATAATTCTGATTATTTTCTTCCTCCTTTCAGTTCACTCTCTTGTCTTCACATTTCTTTATTCCCTACAGTAGGTGGGGTTTTTTTGGTTTGCTTTCTCTTTTTTTTAAGTAAACACCATCTGAAAGAACTGTTTATAGGTTTGAGGATATGTCGAAGTATTATTTTCAGTTCCAGGTGTAGCAAGCGTACGGGGCTTGGTAGGTAGGTGTAAAGTCTTTGGAATGGAAAATATGTTATAGGTTTGTTTCTGCTAGAATTTTTTCAGATGTCTGCAATGAAACAATCTGTGTGGCTGGAAAATAGAGAACACTCAGAGACAGACATTCTGCAGTTAAAATATTTTATTGAAAGTTTCCCAGACTGAAAACCTACCATTGTGCTCTTACAGTTTTGTTTTACACTATGTTTTTTCTTTAGTGTACATTATTATATGATGGTGGTAAATTAGCAATGACAGTAGGACACTCACATTATTTATACAATATTTAACTTTCTACATCATGAGAGTATATAAAATATTTTATATTTTACTTATTTTCTTATTTTTTTCATTGGTTTTGATTAAGGGATATTTTTTAATCACCTCATTTTTCTTTTATCATATTCCTAGCATCTACTTCCTCAGTGTGAATGAAAAGGGCTGAAATTGTGTCTGCTTATTATTCATTCATGCCCAATACATTCTTAGCAAACTCCCTAGTAAGTTCATATATTGCAGCTGATATCTTTGACATTTTTATTGATTTTTTCATGTTAATATATTAGACTTGAATAAAAGCTTAATAAATATAAGGTTCCCTTAACAAATACCAGATCTCAGAAAAGAAGAGTTTCAGGGTTGTTTTTCAAGTGACTTAGTGACAGGTTCAGGTGTGAAAGGAGTTGATTTAGAGTTGACCAACATCATAGCAAATTACATTGCGTCAAAAAAAGATTGCTTTAAAAATTTAAGTAACTTATACTACCATAGTCTCATGCCTGAGATCTGACTTGTCAGAGATAGAGGTGGTACCTATGTGACTGCTAATAGCTATCTCATGTTGATAAGATGCTACTTAGATTTAAAATGCAAACTGAAACAGACTATGTTAAATAAACTCCTTTGTGAAAAAAAAATCCCCAAAAACCCAAATAAAACACAAACCTTAAATCTGTGAAGTCTCACATTGAGGATATGTCACTTGCAGAAATCATTAAAGAAGTGGGATTATTGTTCTAGTTTTTACAGGTCTCTGGAAAGTTGGAGGATGTCTCCAATTGCCTCTTCACCAGAATCCATTAGGATAGAAAATAACAACAAAAAACCAAACCAGAATGTCAACAAGAAGAAAGTTCTCCCCATGAAGTTTAAGACAGCTACTGAAGCTGCCAGGTATGCATATTTAAAGAGGGACACTGGTAGTCCCTGGAGGAATACCTGCCCTAACCACGATGATACCCAAGCATATTTTCCACATAGTATAACTTAATTGCCCTTGTCTATTATTCTGCCTACTTAGGACTCAAAAAAAAAAAAAAAGAAAGAGAAAGAGGGAGTGAATGCGAGAGCCAGAACCATTCTGCCAGCAGAAGTGGCTGCCCAGATACAGCCCTCTGACTCTGTGTTGAGGGACAGATACAGCTGTTTACCAGAAGCTGTGACTGCCAGTAGATAGATGCTGTTATTATATTTTTAATACTATAATGAATGGCGCTAAAATAGACAACAGTTAATTTTTCATAAATTTGTCTTTTATTTAACTTAAAGTAAATCTTTGGGTTTTAGTAAACCGCTGTATTTACCCATATGTGGCTGTAGGCATTGTCAGAAGTTGGAGACTCAGGGTATCCCAAAGAGCACGCTTGGAAAAATGTTATTTCTAATGAAAGAAAATGTAGACTCCTGTGTCAGAGGAATTTTGTAAAAATCTTTCTGTTCCAAAGCTCTATAGGTCAGTAGTCTGGCAAAATCTAGGCATGTAGTTGAACTAGAATGTAATATTTATTTCAACATCAGACAGGAGAATTAATAGTACTTGAACAGGATTTACTTCAAGTTATGCTCTTTCACTCCCTGTATTTAGAGGATGCCAGCTGAGGACTGGCAGACAGTTCTGTGCTGTACTGGGGAAGTATTAAGCCCTCCAGTCACAATCCCATTCTTGCTAATCCATACCAACAGATCTGAAATACATTCTATGTAGCCTGGGCCTTTGCCCTTTTGCTATCACTGATACCATTATTCAACTGGAAATGCTAAGTTATTGAGACAGACTCTGATCTTTGTTGTGTCAATCTAAATCCAGTGTTGTTACAATGAAGTAGATAGATAGCTTAAAGGAATTATTATGGACTTAACCTTGACCAGTATCTAGGGATTTTTACATGTAGATAGCCAAGAAATTAAATTCCATAATCCAGAGTAGATCTTAAATTAAGAAATTTCATTTACAGAGAAGTGGACACTGTAGGGCGAACATTTTTTATATCCTATGTTTTAGGGGGATGGTGTTTTCACTGATATAAATCCATGTGCTGTGCTAAATGGGAACAAACGCAGAGCAAACTCGCTTTTCCCCTTAGGATATTATTATACTCAAAGTCTTGTCATTGGCAAAAAGTAAATATATTTACATATAAAACCAAGAATATATAAAGCTAAGAAATTATTGACAGTGTAACTATTAACTTAAAACTATAGAGAAAAATTATTATTATTCTAGATCTAATTATTACAGGAAAAGAAAATAAAAAAAAGAATTTTATTATGGGGAGGAAATTGGTGCAACGACAATACAGTCTAAACTAGTGTACTCGCACTTCTGAGTATCCCTGTATCTTTTCTGTTCTAAGATTTGCATTTCTTTACCTTACTACAGGTGAGTTGTTTATAGCCCTGGGGCCTTCACTGTCATCTCTTATCCTTTTTCCTTGTCATCTCTTATCTATACTCTTCTACACTGCATCTTGTGTCCCCACTTTCAAGGTCTCTACTATCATACCAGGCCTGTGTTCCTCCATAGTACATCATTAAGCTAGTGACATAAATATTTCATTCTGTGTAAAATAACTACTTGCTACTACATTGTATAGAAAAAATATGGTTATACTCTACAAAGATAGGCAATGTAAAACAAATTAGGCATAGCCACCTGGTCATTAGAAAAAACTGCTTTTATAGCCAAACAAGCTAATACAAAGATCCAGACAAGCCAGTATGAGATCAGACCAAGGAAGCCTGACAGCCCTCAATCCCGAGGCCTGTGCAAAGCTAGCACAAAGGCAGTGGCCTCTTATGAGATATAGCGATACTTCATGCACTGGGCTAGAGGGCTCCAAGGTCAAGGGAAAGTGCAGCAGTTCTATAGTTTTAGCAGGTCCAACAGCATTAGCAGTACTTGGCGGTTTTCTATTTTTTTTCTCAGTTAGAAGCCACCTAACTATATATTTTATTTTTCAAACTCTTTTAAACAAACTGCTTGTCACAGTCCATGTGCTATACAATTTCATATGCATGGGCAATTCACTGTAGATATTATAAAGTGGTCTGTTTTCCTCTAACATATTACTGAAAATAATGCTATACACTTGTTCAGTAATACCCCAGGCCGTTTAAGGGTGTGGAAAGCTCAATATTAGAATTTCCTACAGCTGTCTTTACTAGAAGAGTTTCCCCTTGAAACCCACTTGGTAACCAGCTTTTTTTTCGAGGGCTACTACAAAATTATGTTTCTATTCTTATACAATTTTCAGTTGCCAGAGCACACATCAAGTATCTTGCCTGTTGGTGTTGATTTTAGTTAATGTATTGAAAACTGCTTTGTAGTGGTATTAGCATAATAAAGATCTTATGGGTTGGAAAGATACATTTATTTTCAAGTTTTTAAAGCAAGTTGATTTTCTGGTTTCGTGCTCTCTTACTCATATACTTACATACAGCAGCATGTCCAAGTGGTCTGACCAAGATCACTTATGTGCAGCACAGAAGACAACACGAGCTATCTGTCAAGTCTTCCCTGCATTTCTGGAGCCTCTCTTGGCTGCTGATGACAAATGAGTCTTTTGACAGACCTTTCTTCTCCTTCAGGAGCTGTAAGCTATTCTGGGGTAGACCTTTGCTTCAGAACTTGCCTACTTGAGCTGCTGCAAATCTTAAGCCACGCCAGTGCCCATTGTCTGTTTTTCCTCTGTTGGTATATGT
>KZ505657.1:1967471-1985168 GCA_002844005.1 Limosa lapponica baueri
CAAAAACATAACCTTGCCTACAGGAAAAAAAATAATCCAAATATTGTATGATGGCTGTCCAGTAGCATTCCTATTGTTGCTTTCACCTTCCTTTCTTAGTGGTTGCATCCATTTGTTGGGCCCTGACTTAAATTAGATTGTGAAAGGTCTTAGGGCAAGGTCATGTCATTCTGTGCGTTTGAACAATGCCTGCCACAGTGTCACCTCACTTTTGACAGGTTTCCTAGGAATTGCTGTAATAGGAATAATAACAAATAACATCAATAATAACATTTGACCTAATAGGATTACAACATACATCCCCTAATACATATTTGTTGTTTTAATTGTTTGAAGTTTGGTCAATATGGGCTTCTTTATCTTTAAAAAGCTTAAAACTTTAAGCAATTTTGACAACAATAGCAAATATTTTTCTTAACGTTGCTAGCTCTAATGTTGCTCCTTTATTTTACTCAAAACACCATTGCTGTACTTAAGCATTCTGTAAAATCGGTGCATAGATAGCTACACCTTTATTTTCTGCACTCATTTGCTATTCCTATTGATTGCTCAGGCCGGGGGACTTATGATAAACTTACTTCAGCTTGCTAGGCAAGAGAACTTCTCTGTGATAATCTTCTGCTCAGTTTTCCATGGTTTGGTGCATTCCTTTGTGTGACACTGGTTCAGATTCCCAGCTGCAGAAAACCTCATTTCCAGTTTATACATTAGAAACACTTGTGCGACTCTCGTGCGACTCTTGTGCAATGGGATTTAAATAAAACTGTGCCCAAACCCTTTTATGTGAATACAATGTTAGATTTCAGCCCATATGAAGTCACACTTAACTCTATTGCAGTGAGAAAACAGCTTGAAAGATTTCATAAACATCCTGTGCATGAAAGAAAGAAATTAACAGCTATGCTTCCAGCCTACTGAGAATAAAAGGCAACTATTAAATGCTTTTACACAATTAATATTGCTTTAGTTACGCAGATATGTTATCAGCAAATACAGGAATGGCTTCATACAGGCTCTTTGCTCACCTTTTTCTTTAGAAAAAGCTAAATATGTATTGCTGTAATCTGTAGCTGTACTCTTGCAGCATACAGACTTTCATAGATCCTTCAAACTTTTTATTTTCTTTCTTTCTAAAGGATTGTTCAATTAATCCTTTAGGTTCTTGGGTTGTTGTTCAGTTGGAAGGTTTTTTTATTCTGTATTAATTGAGCTCAGTAGGATGGAAGAGAGACACTTCTGCTGAGCAAAAGTAATCTGAGACTCCGCTGTGCACTTTTAAAGATGCTGCAGATCCTGACATGACTTAAATCATTTGAACTTGTCAGGGGCAAAGGGAGGTGACTATCCTCAAAGTACAGGGACAAGCAGCAAAACAAATAATGAAATAAGCAAACTAGTTGAAACACCTACTTGCTGTAGACTGGTGTAAGAAAAGTTCAGCAAATGATAACTTTAAATTGAAAACATAAGAACAGAAGTTTCAAAATCCCTTCCAGGTGTTCTCTGCTGCCCAGCCGGCACACAACAGCTGGAAAACATTCTGAAGACACCACCTCCCAAACCCCCACCAGCTTCAGCCCACTAGCTGTTTTCCTACTCTGAATTGGACTTACCATTTTACAAATATAACTATTACTCAAAGAAATACACATTTTCTCCCACTATTCTCCAGCTCCCTTCCCCTTAATATGATACCTCAGAGTGAGTTCATCTCAAAATGTCTCATGTGCTTTGACCTACCTGGTGCATTTTGCTGTCTCCAAGTATATATTTTGGGGCCATTCACTGCTCTTTTTTCCCCAGAATGACAGGAAGTATCTGTGATCTTTTTGTATCCCCTGAAATTCCAGCCCTCCGGTACGGTTAACAGATGCTCTAATGGTTTTTACCACTCCAGATTTGCTTCAGACAGCTTCAAATCCACACAAGCTCGAGGGAATACATATCTCTTGTAGATCCCCCTTGGACTAAGGGAAAGTGTTAGAGAGAAGTTGCATACATTTTTTATAATAAAAATACTTTTAAATTCAGGAAATATTCATTTAGTATTTAATTAAGCTGTAGCTTTTCTGATATAATGGGAATCTGATCATTGTTATCTCTGTCATGTAAATAGGTGTGGGATAAGCATTGCAGGAACACTTCAAACAATTTACATTTTTCTCTGAAGTGAACCAGATATTATGGAAATTTCTGAGGTACTTGCTTAAGTCTGGTACCTTTGTTCTTCTGGGGTGGAAATGGACGGTCCTAAAACTCTGCAGGATTCAGTTCTTATGCTATTCTAATCTCTTCTTAGTATCAGCTCTAAACATAATAATATAAGCCCCATCTTGCATAGAATTTACATTCAGACTTAATATTTTTAAGAAGTCTATTAAATCAGTGGGGTATTCAAATACTGTACTATTAAAGCATGCAAGTCCTGTGTGAGAGCCCTGAATTAACCTCTGACCATTTTGTGGAAAAAGAAATCATTGGTTTGCTTTTGTTCACACTCCTCAAATATACCTCAGGTACTGTTTCGTTCCATCCAGCCCTGGAAATACTGAAAGATACACTTAGGTGGTTGCAGAGTCTTTGGCCTTAAGGTTCTTTTCATGTTCATCTACTTCAGTTTTAGACTTCTGTAACAAATAGGATTTCTCTAATACCCCTGAGGAACAGATTATGTTACATCCTCTCCTGGATATTTTCCTTATGTTAAGACTAAATTTAACTATTACCTCCATTTATTTTTTTTGCTACAGCAAATACAATTATCCTATGAACCCATAGAGAAGTGAACGCAGAGTTTTTTCTAAAGTAAAATCACATGTAGTGTGTGCTGAGACTGAGTACTACTGCACTGAGAAACACCATGCTGCAACAGCTTTTTTATTTTCTTTAAGATACATTGTTCTTTCTACTTTGTTTTTGCACAATGCATTTTACCACCAATGTTGACAAGCAAATATTCAGCAACTCTACAGGAAGGATAAAGAAGAAAAAAATCCACCAAATAACCACCTTCCTGCTGCTGTCAGTTTTATCTATTTCCAAGAAAAGAATTAAATGATGATAGAAATATGTGCAAACAGAAAAAGAGCTACTCCCCCTTTCCTCACCCACAAAATATCTTCCATAACATTTCTCCAGCACACAATCTCAGCACTTACTGCCTTAAAGAAAACCACATGCTTCTCCAAAGAAAGTCAAGGTTTTAACATAGCACAGTAAAATTAAAATGTCTGGACAATTACACTTTTTCATAGCAAAGCATGAACCAATTAATAGACAGACTTCTTTATACTTAATACCCTGGGGCACTCTGATCCACTGCTGAAGTCCCTGGTCTCATCTGCTGTAATTGCATGTGTCACAGCCTTCTTTTAGCTTATTATGTATATTACTTGTATTGCTACAAGGAATTTGAGTACAGGAGTTGAGACTAAATCTCCTTCCTCAGTTTTAGATTTTAGTCCACATCAATGCTGCCAAAGCAGCAGCAAGTGGAAGTGGCAACTGGACCTCATTTCTTGACAGGGCATCTGGACGTATGCAGAGACCCCTGTAAAATTAGGCTCTACTTATGCTAGGTAAAATTTGAATTTTATGATATCAAAATTCTGATCTTTCCTGTGCCCAGAAGGGTTTCAGATCTTCATTCATGGACTAAATATTACAATGCTGAAAGTGACTAGGATAAAGCATCTGCAAGTGTCTTTTTGGCTTAAGTAGTTATCTTCATTTGTATTTATTGCAAGTGTCTCAAAAATCATACCATGCCAGAAATCTTGTATATTCATAATGAATACAATAAAAACATATTTCTCCCATGCCTGAGTGCATTCATTCATGCTGACAGAAAGAATTTACTGATAAAGGAAAGAGTAGTGGGTTGATTACTGCGAACAGAAGAAGAGGGACCCTGCTTCAGTTTGTTTTTGCTTCTGTGCTCTGTCTTATGTTACACTTCAAGCATCCTAAAGGAGAGAACTCCTGGTAGATGAAAGGTACTGGTGACCTCTATATAGCCAAACCTGCACTCACACAGAATTTAGGTTCTTCTGAACTGTTTAATCTACCCAAGTGTATAAGTGAGCAATGTTTAAAAATCATAATAAAGCCCACTCCATTGGTGGGCTTTATCCTATCCACCTGATGGGCTTCATAGTTAACCAATGAAGTGGAAAAAGAACTCCATAAACATATTCTGCTCTCAAAAATTATTTTTTCTTAACACGATAAAAAGGATTTTTTTATATTTTTTAAAGCTACCACAATCATGTAAAGTCAAATGCTTACATGCGTGCAAAATGAGTTAGATTGCTGAAACCCAAGAGAAAACTCCACATCATTGCCTAACCTGTTTGGTGACTAAGCTCTTACCAAAAGTTTTCTCCAAGTACACAAAGTTGTGCTTTTGTAAAAGGCCATCTGCTGTCTTTGAAAGGCTGAGCAGCTGGGTTCCCATCTTTTGCTAGTTACCACCCCCAAGCTAGACGTTCCCCCATTTAGGTCCCCTGAGAAGGGCCCAATCTGGTATTTTTGCTTGCACATGCCTAATACATACAGATAGCTACAGACTTTACATAAGCGACATCAGTCTTGGTCATATTTAATTAGAAATGATGCTAGCAGGACAGAAGAAGGCAGTACTACTGCTCTTCCTCTATCCTAATTAGATTTTAATTAGGCCAATTATCTAACTTCAAAACAGCCAAAGTACTGGAGCAACTCACAAGGATCCTTATTATCATTACGGATAATTTTAGTACTTCATTTTGTTATTTTTCTGTAGTTATAATTTATTTTTTTCTCTATTAATAATTTTGACCTGTTAAAATAAATCTGTTTTTCAGTTAATGTACTGTTTTATTTTTTACATCTCTCTTTTGTTAAACTTTATTAGTTTTGTTTATACTGAACATTAGAAAGTGACATAATTCAGGCATGGAGTAATAAAATTCTTCCATGTCCATCCTCCACCAGCTTGAGTTCTGAAAAGTTTTTAGGACGCCCACAAGTGGGGTGCCAGCCTGGCTGCTTGTGGCAACAGAAGATTTGGAAAGCCATTTCCTTTCAACCAGAGAATAAGACAAAGTGCAACATGACACTGTATTGGGTATGAGGGATTTTCCTCAGGACATGGAGTCTTAATTTTGTTTCAAGACAAAATATTTTTTCCACTGATTGTAACACTTGGAAATCCAAGCGTGACCCGTAACCTTGCTCCTGACCCCTGGTAATATGGTTAGCAGAACTAACACCATTTTGTAAGGCAAACGGCCATTCTCTGTGACTGAGAAGGTCACATATTAGTCCTGTTTCCCATTCTCATCAGGCCCTGAAGGTCCTCCACATCAGGCAGATTTCTTCTTCACCTCCCTATTGGCCTCAAGGTTCCCAGGCACTAGGCTGACTTCTTCCCTCCTTACCAACCTTGGAGGTTCCAGGCACCCAATCAACCACGTGGTGGTGAAGACCCTGGCACAGAAAGGGAAGTGTAACAACACAAGGAGCTAAGCACTACATCTGCCTGTCTTTTAAATACCTGCAGGGATGGTGACTCAGCCGTGGTGAATCCCCAAAAAAACCTGTCTGTCCCTGTAGTGTCTGGTGACACCAAGTCTTATCTATAGAATATTTGTCAAGCACCTCACCTGTCTTCTGTATAGTTATAAGAAGGAACTTAAACTTCTGAAATACTTTAAACATTAGAAATATTTTTTGATAATGTTACTATTGCCCCCAAATTCTCTATTTGTGAATGGGTAAGAGGGTGCATTGGTGATTATTATGTGTGTGGTACTATGACAGGCAATATTAAATTAAAAAGAAAAAAAACAACAGCAACAACAAACCTTTTAATTTTATCCTGTATAATTTGATGCTTAGCTTCATCATGAAAAAAGCGCCTTTTCTTTCCTGCTGCCTTCTAAGCAGATTCCAGAATCTGCCTCCCTGTTGCTATTTTTGTGACAAAAGACTTTCTGAATTGTATAATTCTTGAGTTCCATGTCAATCACCTCTTGTATTTCAGTTCTAAACATAAATGTTAATCAGTTAATTGCACTGTTCAAAAGACTTTATGTCAAAAAGAAATGCTCGCTAGTAGGTGTGCTACCTTCTGTGCTTTATAAGTAGGTTTTAAAACTTAATCCGGGCAACTCTAGTTGCTATTTGCAGATATAATTCGACCTGTTAATACATTGTTACTTACTGTTTCTTTTACTGCAATTATTTATTACCAGTTAAAATACTAATTAAGAAGTTAACAGTTAAGCATCCTTTACATCATGCAATTGCTAAAATTTCCATCTCTACTAAGTATCATTTTAGATGACAATCAAAACATGCTCTAAAAAAATCATCCTTAATCTTATAGTATTTGTGGAATTTGGGGTGAATGTTATTGTTGTCTCTGTTTCATGTTTGGATATGGCTAGGTAGATAATGAGATAAAAGTTTGCTCATTGTTCTCACATAAACCTAGGCAAATTAACTGCAAGACTTGTGTTAATCTCTTAGTTTGTGTCAGGGTAAGACAAGCTCCTGATGCCAAACATCCAGCATGCAGATGTAGCTTTTCAAGTAAAAGTAGAGCAAGTGCCTGCACAAGTACTTCTTGCAGGTGCAGTTATTCTATGTCCCAAATATGAGTTTTGCTTATCATCTGTCTTACATAAATACTATACAGATTTATTTTCTAGTCTTTTAGTGAGCTTGTTCTTGAGGCAAGCAAAAATCAATAAACTCTTCTAGGATAAGTCAAAGTGACTGCTCAAAGAAGAGCAATATTCAACACAAAACTGCTTTACTATGTTACACAAGTAAGTTCTTTGTTTTGGGCAGTCTATGCAGAAACTGAGGTTTGTTGTAAAGAATTTAAGCCAGGCCTCAGTTATGTTCAGGATGCATGAAAATGTGCATTGTCAGTGAGCGCACCTGTCTTCAAAAACTCTTGTGAAATGCTGTGCATTTCCTGAAGGCTCACTTGTGAGGGGTAATAATTGGCACATGGTGGATGCAAGGGGGCAGTGGAAGCAGAAAGGGAGATCACATGCAGACAATAGGGGAGACCTCCTGAATACCTTTGAGTTTTCAGCACTGGAGGAGAAGATCTGCCTCTAATTCTGTTTCTTTGACCTTGGACTGTGACAAGTTTTCTGGCTTACCAGGAGGCTTTCCTAAACTCTCTGTTCTTCTGAAGCACTGCCATTCACACTTCTTTGATGCTATCACTGCCATTCTTCTAGACATGGGTACAGTGTAACATTGCAAAACCTGTACACTGGAAAATATTCTTAGATAGATGTGAAACAATGGCCCAGACAGTTGATGACTTCAGCCTGCTGAGTGGGAATGCAAAATTTTCTTCCAAGTGAAGCATTGGTATACTTACCAGCTGTGTAAACAATAATATCATATTTTTTTCAAAATCTTTGTCCTGGTCTTTGCTGCTCTATGAGGGAACTTAGTGATGCAGCAGTGATAAACTGTCTCTGCAAGATGATCACACATATGATCAATCAGATTCAGTATGCTTATGTTGTGCTGTTGGAATGGCTCATTAGCATGCTTCTCTCAATACCTAGTGAAGGAGTTACCAGGTCCTCTGCTGCTATGTATCATTATTATTTCTTTTTCATTTACTAGTAATGCCTAATTACTCTTGCATAGAAGAAATATTTCTAAATGACACTATTCTAGCCTTGGTAATATTTTATCTTTGCAAGTATTTCATTTAAGCCCCCAACTATTCCCCCCCTTATACCCTTTCCTTCCCCTGAAAAAAGGGAAGAAAAAGCACAAAGTGTGAACTCCCTTCTTAAAGCACAGTAGTGGCAGAAACCTTGAAGGCTGGATGTGTCCCCAAGTGCTGTAGACATGCTCAGCAAAGTGTATGTAACCTGTACATAAGTGACAGATGCACCTAGATACAGAACAAGCAGTGAACTGGATTTTGGTTCTGGCTGAACAACCTGCAGCTCTGCAGATGGTGGTGGTGCACTAGGGTTTAGGAGATGGACAGGAGCAGGCTTGCCTTTTTTTCATCAGCGTTTTTGCTTCTTCTTGTCTGTTTCTGCCAGGGATTGTAAAACTAGTCACAGAATATTAGCAGTGAAGTTGTGCTGAAGTGATTATGCACTATAAATGCTGGGGTGTTGTTTTCTCCTCCAGAACTTGCTTCCACAGACTTCAAGTAAAACATGGTCAGAGCGGCTCTTCTCTTGTTCAGTTGTTACAGACCTGCACCACACTCTCTATCGAAGTGCAAAAATTCCCTAGTTTGTCATTTCCCACCTAATAGCATCTTCAAACATAAAACTAGCTTCCATTGAAAATACTCAGACCGTATACATCTCTCTGAATTCATGAGGGAAGTACCACACTGCTGACATGTGGTTGCTATTAAATCACCGTTACATTTCCACCCTTGGGCCTTTTTTTCCAACAGATGTTATTTGAAGTCTTTTGCCTTGTAGCCATCCATCACAGAGCTCAAACCAGGACTATATATGACACAGAAATTTTTTTTTTTTTGGCCTCTCTTATGTGGCCAAGTTTATACAAAACTACTGTTATGCTAATGTGTTAGCTCAAAAGGGAGTTAAGAGAAAACTTTTAATTAAAAAGAGAAAGCATCTTTAGGTTGTGCTGCTATTTGGCATCAACATAGTTGTTATGCTACTGGATGGCATGATATTGATACCAGTTTACTTATGCTATGAAATATTACTATATTTAGTAATTTTATTATTAGAAATCTTTAGCATTTTTTCTCATCTATGAAACAGAAGTCAATTAAATGCTTCCAGAGGAAGCTAAACCATTGTATAGACCATCTAGATGTGCATCTAGAACATATAGATGTAAAGAGCTGTGCCTCTTATGGTGGCCTGAGTTTCTTGCTGCATTTTTCTTTATTATTTTGCCAGCATGTTTAATAATAATATTATTCATTTTCTTCAAGAACTTTATTCTTACTATGGCTTGTACTATGACTATTGTTTCTGTTATCCTCATGTCATGGTTTAACCCCAGCTGGCAACTAGGACCACACAGCCGTTTACTCACCCCCCAACCCCCCACCTCACAGTGAGATAGGGAGGAGAGAAAAAAAGAAAAAAAAAAACCTCATGGGTTGAGATAAAGACAGTTTAACAGAACAGTAACAGAAGAGAAAATAATATTTATATTAATTATTATGGTAAAAGAGTATACAAAATAAATGATGCAATGGCTTACCATCTAATGATTGATTGCCCAGCTCATCCTGAGCAGCAATTGCAGATTTCTGTCCCACAGCTGATCCCCATTTATATACTGAGCATTATGCCTATTGCATCATTGCCCCATCCCTGGAAGTGTTTAAGGCCAGGCTGGATGGGGCTTTGAGCAACCTGGTATAGCAGGAGATGTCCCTGCCCATGGCAGGGGGGTTGGAACTCGATGATCTCTAAGGTCCCTTCCAACTCTAACCATTCTATGATTCTATGGAATATTCCTCTGGCCAGCTTGTCCTGTCTGTGCTCCCTCCCAGCTTCTATGAGAAGCTGAACAAGTCCTCAACTTAATATAAGCGTTTCTTACCAACAACTAAAACAATATGTTATCAACATTATTGTCATACTAAATCCAAAACACAGCAGCTATTAGGAAGAAAATTAACTCTATGCAGCTGAAATCAGGACAACTCGATACTTTCTTTTTTCATCCTTGTTTAGGCTTAGGAAGCTTCATCTTAGGAAGCTTTATTGATCTGTTATGATGTGAAAGCAAAGAAAAGAAGGAGCTACTGATTAAGCAAAACACTTGCAATGACCATAACTCCTCTCAGTTTTTGAGTCTAGTGTTAATCTTGCATTAAATTTGTGCTTGTCTTGAAGACTAACGAGTTTTTTCTGAAGTTAGTATTTGTTAAATATATTTTACACTTAGATTTTAGAGGTCTGTGGATTTGTAGGTCATGTCTTCATCAAGCTGTGGGTCTATGATTTCTGTCTTCTGCTCCAACAAATTTAAAAATCTGTCCTGATGTTTCACTGTTTTTCAACAGCTGAATTTACCTTGTGACAACTGTCTGGACTTTTTTTATCAATACATTTAAAACAGTGGTGCAGTACACCCAGCTCTTAGGAACACGGACTTAGTGCTCTGTGTTGTTCTGGGGTTTTTTTCTAATTTTGTGCCCATAAATTTTAGCTATTACTAGCATGAGCAGATTAAATGGAAGGAGTGAAAATAGAGTCAAACTGCAGGTGTAAAACTGTTTATGCTGGCATCCATTCCGTGGTGCAGATCTCAGATTAGTTGTGTAAGATCACTTGGGTGTCTCAAACCACAGCAAGGATGATCTAACACATACTCAAACTTGGCATAGGTAGATAATCCAATGTCATATTTCTGTTTAAAAGGATAATACATTTGTAATTGATTGTAACAGTTTCTCCTAAGAATCTGGGATATATATTTTTCTGCCTTATATTTAGTCTTCTGTCTATTTTTGTTTCTCTATTAAAGTGGCAAGAATCCAGCAAGGATGATCTAACACATACTCAAACTTGGCATAGGTAGATAATCCAATGTCATACTTCTGTTTAAAAGGATAATACATTTATAATTGATTGTAACAGTTTCTCCTAAGAATCTGGGATATATATTTTTCTGCCTTATATTTAGTCTTCTGTCTATTTTTGTTTCTCTATTAAAGTGGCAAGAATCCATCAACTGTTCCATTTTCTGTATATCTGACACAGCGCCACCAGCAGGTTAATGATGGCAGCTGTGGCTGTGTTCTGCTTTGAAAGTCCTTTTTGCATACTTTCTTCAATCCCTTTGTCAACACAGAGGCCTAATCTTATGCTCAGACAAAATTTTTTAGTCAGCCAGTCCGTTAGATATCTATGCTCTGAAGCAGACAGATGTGTTCAGTTGACATTAATGCCACTCCAATTCTCCAGTGTCCTCTGTTGGTACCATAGCTGACATGGCAGAAGTTGAGCAAGAGATGTGAAATGTAGTTGTGGACTAACTGGCTTGAGTAAACCTTCATCTGTGGTTGAAATAAAGATGCTGGACTATGAATGGCAACACTGAGCTGCAGGAGCGCCTTTTCTACTGTCACTTTGACAGAGTGGTAACTTGCATAGGACTAGGTGGTTAAATGGGAGATTCTTGCACTAGATTTGCTAAAGACTATCTATGAACAGCTGGGCTCCTAAGTAGCCTGGGTATTACAAAGAAAGGTGAAATATAAGCACTATTACATCTGGGTCTTAACTATTCTGATGGGATGCTTTTGAAAACCTGACCATTGGTAGTTTATTCAAGCTCACAAATTCTGTGGTAAGGAAGGGAACTGAACCTCTGTACTGAGCCTTTAAATATTTAATCAACCTCCTTTATAGAAGAGTGAAGACACTAGTTGGAAAAGTAATACTGAATAGAATAGAATAGAATAATAATTTGAACTATTTGTTTGTGAGAAGATGAAGACACCTGAATGTGCTTTGATCTCTTTCCTATCAAAGCTTCAAGAGAAGACCTCTACAACTATGTAGACATCCCCCCATACTCTCCTCTCCTCACTGATTTTGGATGTTCTTTACATAGGTACAGAAACTGTCCATATAGAGTAAAGCACAATTCTCAGGTTCATTACAAATAACAGGAACCTAAGAATAGGCAAAAAGCCTTCAGCAAAACTGAAGTAGCAGAAGGTATATTTTCAGGTTTTGAAGGAAAAGGGAAACTGGGCTGTGTTTTCAGGTAAGTAATTTCACACCATTTTGTTTGTAAAAACTGTAAGGAACTTAGTAAATACATACTCTAATGCATTAATAATGGTATTTTCCCACAAAAAGTTCATTCTGAAGAGCAGCTAACTATTTTGTTTTTCCTCTCTGATAGCCACTAACTATGGCCAAGGATAAGTATTCTTAGAGCCTTTTCAAGCCTGAGTGATATGTTTGTATTATAAACATTTTTTAATGCTTATTGCCTATCTGTCTTCAAGCAATTTTCTTTGCTCATAGTAGAAGGGTAAGATCTTAGATAGAAAAGCAAAAACCTGATTTAATCTCATGAGGTTTTGGTGCAAGCTAGAAACTCATTATCATGATGTGTGGAGTGTTATAATATTATCTAGCAAAATTTAAACCACTGTGTAGATGCCTTTGCCCCTAGTCTGTATAAGGGGGTTTTTTTTGTTGGTTTTGTTTGGGTTTTTTTGTTTGGTTGGTGTTTTGTTTTTTGTTTATTTTGTTTTTTTTATAATTGAAGAATGACGTTCATTTGAGGAATTGCTTGAACATTCTGGTAAATATGTATGTCTTCCAGAACTCCGAATTGCCATAGAAACCAGGTGATCTTTATCTTCCAATCAGAAATCACTATAATTTAAATCATTTTATTAAAAAAGTTGAATGCATTTTTGCAAAATAAGACCAAATACTTCCCACCATAAGAAGCACTTCTTCACTAGTAAAACATGCATAGCTAATATAATTTATGTGGTGAACTGTAAAAGGGAGCACTGTTAAATCTTTTCTCATGGAGTGTCGTTTTGGGAGAGCACTTACCCATTTAAGACCTAAAAAGGAGGAAACGCCAGTAACATGAGCTCAAGATAGGAATTAAGAGAGCTCTATTATGGAGCTAAAGCTACCTCCAGCTTGCTTGACATCAGTGGACTACTCAGGTATTCCTTGTGCACCTTGGGTAGCCCATCTGCAAAGTGGAAATTGTCAAAATGTTCACATTTGAAGTGTTGAGATCTGTCAGTGAGAAAAGACTATCTAAATGCAGTGTAAATTCTGCTGGCTTTTGGTTATATGTTTCCATTAAACTAACTGCCATGACTTCAGGAAGACTCTGCCTGAGTATGTATCTACTCTGAATCAAGAAAGATCATAATTTAGACAAATGGCACATTCTAGTGTGCTTATGAAATTCTTCTACAAAGACAGTATTGGACTATGAAAAAGACAGCTAAGTGAGTTGTTTGGGTTTTTTTTTGACACAGGCTCAGCAGATGAAAGTCAGGGTTTTTTTCTGTAGGACAGTATGTCTTGTGTTGAAGTCTCTGGAAATTATAGTGATGTAATTTCTGGGCTAGGTTCTTTATCAGATTGAAGACTAGAGTATGAAATAGCTACAGTGTGATGGTTCTGTACTTTCAAAGCACTATTGTGAAGGAGTAGGTTCGTTTATTCTCTTCAATAGATTTCTTGTCACATGTTTGCAAAATTCTTTTTACTTTCTAGTGAGCGTTTTCTCTAGTGATTGCTTTTTTTCTACTTGTTGGTTTATTTTATAACTAGCAGTTCAAGCATTTTGTATTTTGGGGGCTTATTGAGCTTGTGCCTGACACATTCCAGTGAAGTCCTCAACATTCAGCATAATAATGCTCGCATGAGGCTTTGAAGGTGTACTGTTTTGCACCACATCTAAATGGTATTTTATCTCATTTGCTAAGGATAACACAAAGATTTCCTTTTCTCAGCAGACAAAGACTTTAATCCAATGCCCTTTTGAGACCCAATTTCACTAGAATAAATGGAAGAAGAGCCTGAATCACTTACTCCAGGTTTACACTGCTCTAACTCTCTTGATTTAAGTTGTGTTTCATTAGAATAATATGGGAGTTCCCCAGTGGTAGTGGTGATTAGAAATATAGCCTGGATTGCATAAATATCTGAAAATTCATAATCACTCTGGATTTCCCTGAAAGAACTGCAGAGGACTAAATGTAATGCATAACACTAAAACTATCCTGAGTTAACAGCATTTATGTGTCATGCTGGGTACACCATTTTGATATAATTAGCACAAGGAAAGCTGTTGGAGACGATGATTTTCTATACAGAAGTTAACCTGAACCCTGTTTTAAGCCGAGATAATGATCTTGCTTTTATGGGCAAATTAGCTAAGAATTGAAGGTCTGATTTAGCCCTACAAGTATATCAGAGTAAGATCTGATGTAAATGACAATGAAATTTGGTAGGCATGTGGGAAAATCATGAACGTATTATTCCTGCAAAAGATTTCTACACCGAGTCTCAATAAATAATAATAAATTTGTGGTCTCAAAAGGCTTTGGCAGAAAGTAATGCAGATTTTTTAGGTTGCCTGAACTTCATTACTGACACTTGTAAAATCTCACAGGATAATTTCTTATAACATTTCTAACTGTATCATCTCCAAATAGTTTATGTACTACAGTGAGTCTTTCATTTTCTGAAACAAAAGTACAGTTTATTGAACCAATAAAAGCATTTACGTTAACATTGCCATGAATCATATGCTTATTACAACATCACAGAATCATAGAATGATAGAATTGTTCAGGTTGGAAGGGACCTTAAAGATGATCGAGTTCCAAACCCCCTGCCCTGGCTAGGGACACCTCCCACTAGACCAGGTTGCTTAAGCCCCATCCAGCCTGGTCTTGAACACCTCCAGGGATGGGGCATCCAGAACTTCTCTGGGCAACCTGTTCCAGTGCCTCACTACCCTCACACTAAAGAATTTCTTCCTGATATCTAGTCTAAATTTTCCCTCTTTCAGTTTAAAGCCATTACCCCTTGCCCTATCACTACACTCCCTGATAAAGAGGCCCTCCCCCTCTCTCCTTTAGGCCCTCTTTAGGGACTGGAAGGATGTTTTCTATTGTCTCAGGACAAGATGTCTTTATCAGACAGTCAAAATAAACTGTTTTACAAGTAACCTTAAGAAAGTAGAAGGTCCTGTAGAAAAGTTAGTTATCTTCCCTCCTTGGTCCCATGCTTCTATAAGGTGCCATCTCACTGTACCTGGTAAGAGTGAGGTCTTGTCTCTGTCTCAAGTCTTGTCTTGTCTACACAAGTCTTGTCTCTGCAAGGAGCTACTGCAAAAACAATTATGTGTTAGACACCCACTCCTTCTGGACTCACAGAGATGTTAGCTGTTCTTCCACCTGCCAAGGTCCAGCGCATTCCTTTAGAGATATTTTAAAGGGATATTTAACACTAGAAGGAGTAACCTTAACAGAGCCATGACATAGCTCTCTGTCATAGGACTATTTAAAGATTTTGATGGCTAAGCTAACATGAAGTGAACTGTACTTTAGGTTCACTAGCCGAGAACAAGCTAGTGGTATGAGCTGGCTGGTAAGAATTATTGACATGAATTGCAGGTATGTCATTGTCCCTTGGGCATTTTTTTTCCGCAAAAGTTAAGAGTGTGATTGGTTACAATCAAGCCACGCAGTACTTTTCATGTGATGACAGTGTGAAGCAGTAACAAGTTCTTTCAGAAGCCAGTAAAAGATTACTCGGTAATTTCTGTTCTACAAAATTTGGTCCTTTTATCTGAGTTCACATACTTGTTTGATCACCTATGTAACCTGTTTGTGAGGAGACTTGGTGCTGCACATCATTGCCTGCCTCATCTTAGCAGAAAAGGTATACTTTAACCTGGCTTGATTGCAGCTAAAAGTACTAAGTGAGAAAATGGCTTTACAGCTTTGACATAGCGCAAAGTTGGCATAGTCTGTGCCTAATTTCTAGGGAAATCCTGTGAGGACCCTGCATTACACTTTATCTCCACAGTCTAAGTATGGCAGTGGGGTAGGGATGGGGAAGGGACCTTTTTACAGAGTCTTTGTATGCCCAGCTTTTTATTTAATGGAAACCAGGGCACTTGTGAAAGACAGTAATAGATGAACAGTGGTCATCCACCTCAACTCATAACATAGGCAGGGTTTACGTCCGGATCCAGAGGTTACGAAGTGATTCCAGGTCCAGCAATTTAAGTGTTGTGTTAAAGATTAAAAAGTAGCAAGTTTGCTAGCCAGCATAATTATCCTCAGTTGGATGCATGCAGCCCTCAAATTTTCACCTGTCTTGTCACTATACGTCTTGGTTGGGAGGCTGCTGTACATGAACTAATATGAGTGGTATTGAAAGGCCAAACACAACCTTATGTTTCCCCAGCTGCATGGTTTCCCAAACCATAATATCAAACCAGTTTGGAGGGCAGGCAGCTGTGCTTTTGTCCATTTTGCACTAGTTCAAAAAGAAGTGACCCCAGATTCTTAGTGAAGAAGTAGACAGATGCTCAGTCTGAAATCGCTTGACCTGGTTATACACTGGAAAAATGCAGTCTCATCTAAAAGAAGAAAATGTGGACATTCTGCCTTGGCAAGCATAAGATAAGGAACTTCATTTTTCTCATAGAAGGTGGAAATAAGAGGGAATAATTCTATTTTTAGAACAAGAAAGAACTTGAAATTTACCCGGGTATCTAATATAGAAACTAGAAATAGGTAAACTTACTGACTAAAGTAATCTTGCGTCTTTTATTTGCCATTCTTGACACTGTGAAGCCTGCTAATTTCTTGACTCCCAAAGCCTATAATATCCTTGCCATAATATTAGATACCTATTGCCCATTGGACTTAAAAACGCAATAATATATGTTTAAAAGATTTTACGAGCAGGGACTGGAATTACGTACAATCATTAATATGTTTAAATAGGCTTTGGAATAAGCTTACTTATAGTTTATTGTAGAAAGCTGCATATTATACTTTCAGAAGCTTTTCTATTCTGGCAGCTTGGCCATCATGTATTAAATATTGTTGTTTAGCTGTCATAATGTTTTTGCTTCACTTAAGAAGTGAGAAAAAGATAGCTCATTCACGGTTCTCCTGTTCATGAAGTATCATTGTAAAGGGCAGGGTTATCTTTAATATGTGATGCTACTGTCAGGCTTCAAATACAGTACATTTTATGTTGTTGATGCTAAAATCAGTCTTGGAAAGACACGTTTTATTCTCATTACGTGACTTTACATGCTTATAATTTCTCATCAGACTTCCTAAACTGGTTTTCAACCCTGATTGTATTTTTAAGTTTAGCAACATATATGCTAGTTAACATGAATCTCTCAGGTTCTCTGCATGTTGTGTAACTCAACAAAGCTTTCTTTTTAAATGTCAAATTTGGATACACATAGTTTTAATATAAAATTTAGCAGGTCTCTTAGATCCAAAATTGGTATCAGTGGAAATCTAGCAGTGGGAATTATATCAAAAGAAAAATTAAAATGAACAGGTGCCAGGAACGAAGAGTAGGATTTTTAGTAACATCACTAAATTTCAGTGCAGCGTGTTTTAACTCTTTGGCAATTCTTAGCTACTTATGGATTGGCATGAATACACAAAACAAGCTGAGGTATTGCCCTACACCCAAGCAAAGACCACGGAAGCTAGAACGTAGCAGAGACATGCAGCTGCCTGGGCAAGTTCCTGCTTGCTTTTGGCTGTATTTACCAGCCTTGCCCAATGCCAGCCTGAGATCCTGCAGAGCCATTTGGGTATGTCTGCACTGTGAACCCTGAGTACCTGTATCAGCCAGCTTTTTAAGTTACAGAGCTATCCCAGCTCACAATAATTGAGCCCTGGCTGTACCTGAATTGTGGTGGTACAAGAAGACCTGGCTCCAAGGCGATGCAATGAGGGGTTTAATCTCTGAGGATGAAGAAAAAAGAACGCCAGGTTTTTGTCCTTGAGCCAATGCATGGAATCACAAATAGAGCTGGGAGTTAAAACGGAGCTAAGTGGGATATAAGCTAAATCATTTGAGGTTTGGATGAGAATTGATCTTTTCATTAAGTCAGGAAAGGACAGACAAACCCTAAACAAGAAAAGGCCTGAGACAACAGGGA
>KZ505657.1:1986383-1998177 GCA_002844005.1 Limosa lapponica baueri
ACATTTGGAAGGGGGATTTCATTGACAATAACTAGGTTTTCCAAGCCTTTCAAATATTTAGCTTGTGCATTCTCAGTAAAGCTAGTCAATGTTAGCAGGTGAGCTTCCTTGTTAACTAAACTATTTCCATTTCAGAGGAGCACAGGAATTACACTAACAATAACTTCCTATCCCTTGAGTTACACTTTTCGAGGTATCCCAACCTTGAAAAAGGAGAAGAAATACTGTCAGGATGCTTCCCACAGACGAACTGGAGAAAGTAGAAGATGCCTCCTGAGAAAGCAAAGGAAAAATTGGGGCAAGGACACAAGGGACAGAGCAGGCAGTCACACTTTTGTCCGCTATTAGGTTACAAGCTCCAGATTTCCAATATGTGATGCTCTTTCATGCCTAGTGGAAACTTATTTATGACTTGCTAATGCATTGCATTTATAGAATAAGTAGAAAGTCATGTAAGTATTGGCATTATTACAATAAAAAAGTACTCATGATGATCACTTGGGAACAACATAGCATGGTCTTGGCCTTTTTGGTTGTAAGGTCATTGAGTATATTGTTTTGTGGTACATACTTTAAACTGGGAGAAATCAAGTGCCATACAGAGGAATGACACTGCACTGATTAATACAGAAGAGCTTCAAGGAATCATGATTTATTCAAATGGGAGTACATAATCTTTATTTGTATTTGTCAAAGTTTCTGGACTGAAAAGTGAGTTTCAACCTGTATTTCACTGAACGTGTATTACCAATTTCTTTTTATTCTTTCTTTCATGTGACCAATGGCATTTCAAATTGTTTGTAGTTGTTGTGTTAGAAATTCAATTAGTATAATTCTTGTAATGAGCAAAATGCTTCCAGACTTCAGAGGGGTGATAGGAGATATATCCTGTAAAATAACAGACACCATTATTTAATATGGTTGTGAATAATGAAGATGTCTCATCACTGCTATGGTGGTTTGATTACCAGCTTTATTGCATTCATATTTCAGTAATCATAAATACAATGGCACAAATCATCAAGAGATAGGAAATGATAACACTACCATGTTATGTGAAGCTTTTAGGTAGAGCTCATTGATTCTGAGGACACAAAGTATTACACTAGTTGTGTGGAATCATGTGGGGCAAAAAGAGTACTGAGGGATTCAAGGAATAAAAAGGTGTCTGCTTTGGATTCTGAAATATTATGAAAAATCAGTGTGAGTAAAGTTGGTATTAACCATCTATGTTGCTGTCAGGCTGCTTATTTTTTGCACCGTTTCCGCACCCACCCCTGCTCTTCTGTGCATCCCCTACCCCTAGAGCACGTTTCAAAAATTCTCTTCCCATTTCAGCACAGCTCTTTTTGGAGCCCTCTTTGAAGAAAGAGAAATTCTGAGATTAGGAAGCATACTTGTATTCCTGCAAGCATATGCACATTCTTTTTCTTGTAATTCAATCCTTTGTTGAGGAATATATTGTTTTGTGCTGCGAACACAGACTTTTGTTTTAAGAGAAAGCTTACGCTGGCATTGCATGGCTTGCATCCTTCATTTAGTGGCCCACATCTCAATGTGATGAAAATCAGATAACACATACTGAGGTTCTGACTAGTACTTTTTGTTAGGCCTATGTTATAGTTTTTGACATGTTGCCTATCGGGACATAAAGTTTTCCTGCTGTATATTTCTTCCACTAAATCTCTGTTGCTCCATTCCTGGTGCCTCCTGAAACTTTTGGAGTAGTTGAGTATTTTCTGTTCTGTTTCTTCCTATTATTTCAGATTTTTGGTCTCTATGAAAAAAAAGAAGGTCTTATTTTATGTGGTGTTTTCAGTAGGGGAAAAACAGATTATCATCATTCCCACTTGACAAAACTTCTTTATTTTCTATTTATGATTTATTCTCTATTGTCACACAAATTACTTTCATTGATTTATCTTGTTTAGCTTGCCTTCTGTAACTGGCTGACTAAAATTCTGTCCACCATTGTATCAATTCCACTAATTGTTTATACTGTTACAGAAAATATTTGTGAGAACAAGATTAATGAATTAGCCCATGTTTCCACTACAGCTGCAACGTTATATCAGTCTACTGAAATATTAATAGGCTTCTACGAGACAAGGAGGGCTCAAGCCAGTAAAAATCTCCAACATATGAAAGTTTGAATAATTATGGCCATATGGAAATCTGCTGCCTTATTCTTGTAATAATGCCATAGTCATGGCTTCTCTCAGTTTTTAATATTTGCAATGAACTTTGTAATGAGCAGTAACAGAAGGATCCTCTAGTTCATTTGTTACTTAAGAGTACAGCTTCTGGCTAGTATTAGGTTGAAAATAATTGATTTATATTTCAAAGAGGTACACTGAATGTATTACTACACAAAGATGATCTAGTGAACTAATCTCATCACAAGGATGACATTCCAAAATTTATCCTTAGTATGTCGTACAAAAACTAAAATAAAGTTACATATTTTTTTAATGTTTTGAAATTCAATGGAATATTTTTTATTCCAGACATGCTTTGCTGACAATATTTTTCAATATCAAATGTGTTCTGCAAGCTTTTCAAAGATGAATTTTTCAAGAGAGATGGTTTTGAAAGAAGGTATATAAGTGTTTTTACACTTGCTAAGGTAAGTTTGTAGCTAGCAAATTTTTTACCATCATTCAAATTGTTTTTGTCAGCAGTTACTTTTTAATAGACCATTTTTGCAATTATTGTCCCTCAGACTTTCAGTGCTCTTATTTAATGGCTCTTCAGGCTTGTGCAATTTGGGCAACCAAAGATTTCACACCTTCTATACTTTAATGAAAATATATTTTTCCCCAGATTTCAGGGATCTGAACTCATCTTTACTAAAAGTTGCCTTGCCCTCCTCTCACAGCTCCCCCAACACACTGAGTTCCCACTCAAGCATAACATCTACCACAGCAGTGCTAACTGCCCTTGTAGCTGAGGCTTGGGCAGACACTTAGTCCTTTCTATGAACATCTGTGGGATCTTAATGCCAGGGAGCCAGCAAGGCTCTCAGTGCTGGGGAGAGGAGCTGGCAACAGTATTGGCAGTTGGATACCCTTTCCTGCCTACTCAAGTTCTGCCCTTTGGCAGAGCAGAGGCGTGGGTGTTTCCTAGGAGAAGGCTGGCTGCAGGATCTAAGTCTGAAAATTCATTGTCTGCCTGTTTCGCACAAAAGGTGAAGGCTCACTCAGCTGAAGATTTGCTGATGAAAATTAAAGGGGTTTAAAATAAGGGGGTCATGGTAAGACCTAACTGGATAATATTCCTTTCTGGTTTCTATCATGACACTTGATTTAGTCAATTACTGTTTTATTAGATTTTGCTGAAATAATGATGGCTTTCATATGCTGTGTCATAGAATATTTGTGCTGTCAAGATTTGATCTCTAAAGGAGAATTTAAATGGCAAATGTGATTTCAAATAGGTCTAGGAAAATAATTAAAACACTAGATCTAAACATGCAAACAGCTGAGCTAATAAATGTTGTGCGAGTTACTCTTCACCTTATAGAGAGTAGAGGCAGAGCTGGCAAAGCAATTAATTGGACGTAAGGACCACTTCCAAGCATTTCTTTTTCTAAAGGGAATATAGAAATTCCAAGGGGGTGTAGCATAATCATTGCTGCGGTGAGACAGACCTTCTGTGTGATAAGGAAAGGACTTCAGCATGTAAAGCTCCATGGTTAATGCTGAAATAAGTAGCCTAGACAGCTAGGATGCTGGCCATCACTAACTTCTAACACTAAACACCTGTTTTTGACATTTGCTCTCAGTGACTTCTGGGACTTTGAAACAGCTCTTCAGTCATTTGGTTTAGAATTTTTTGTATCTGACATTAAAAACATGTTTAGGGATTTTTTTTGGTGATAGTTTGGGTCATGGAAATTGTGAAAACTGAAAAAAGTTACATGAGAAAGACTTCTACAGATGTTAATCACTGCTTATGTGATATGGCATCATCAGAGGTCTGTGAAATTTCGGAAGTTAAATAAAACCAAGGACGTTGGATATCAAATATTCTATCTTAAGCTCATTACAGTGTTAAACTGTTACATTCACTTGCTTCTCACTGCAGGCAAACTCAGATTTAAGGCTAACTGATATGATTCACATGTCTTTTTCTGGCTCTGTGCATAAAACCCAATTAGGTTTAACTATATCGCTCACCTTAGGCTTGTTAGGGATGTATTTAAAAGTTTGCAGAGAGGTAGAAAAACATAACTGTTAACAACTAATCAGTGGTCTTGGGCTTCTAAAGAGGTTTAATGTTTCCTATATTTATTAAAATTATGCCAAGACTGAGGTTTTTTATTCTGATTTTTGACAAGATCTTCCCTTTAACTAACAAAGTTCATATTTTTTATTATTTTTCTTTTTTCTTTTTTTTTTTCCTTTCTCACACTCACCCCTCTGTGCCGCCCTAATTATTTTTAATGTATTGCTCTCCTGAATTGAAAGCTTATAAAAGTGCTGGTCTGGGAAGCCTGGAATGCAGATTTTCTGCTTTATTTGCGAAACAAATAGGTTTGGTGATTTTCTGCCCAAGACCCTGTGAACACCACTTACAGAATTTTTTTTTTCCCCCCTGAAAATACACAGTTACAGATGGATGTTTCTTCTTCTCTTTGTTCAGTCTTTGTGTTCTTTTTAATATTTTTCAACTAAGAGAATAATTAGCAAAGTATCAACCTCAGCGCTTGTTGGTACACTTAACATGGTTAAATGCTTGAAAACTGGTGATAATTTGTACTTTCTCTGATCTAAATAAAACATGATTTCAAGGGAAAAGTCCTTTGGTCCTCTCATTTTTAGGTTACTCAGTCTAAATTTTTGTTTCAATTTTTCTTGCTAGGAATTGGAGCACGACTATTCAGATTTTTACATTTACAAGTTGGTAGAAAAATATTTTATGTTATAATTTATATATTGTACAAAAAGAAAACTTTAAAAAGAAACCATTCTTATCTTTAAACTTCCTCCAGAAAGGTTCTTCTATAGAAATTCTGTTTTTACAGGTGTCATGTTTTCAGGTGGGATGGATTTGACTTTCTTAATGGCAGCTGGTAGAGCACTATGTTTGGATTTGGGATGAGAATAGTGTTGACAGTGCACTGGTGTGCTTAGTTGTTGCTAAGCAGTCAAGGCCTTTTCTGCTCCTCACATTGCTCCGCCAGTGAGTAGGCTGGGAGTGCACAAAAAGTTGGGAGGAGACACAGCAGGGACAGCTCGCTCCAACTGGCCAAAGAGATATTCTATACCATATGATGTCATGCTAAGCATATAAAGCTGGGGGAAGAAGAAGGAAGAGGAGGGGGGACATTCAGAGTTATGGTGTTGGTCTTCCCAAATAACCACTACACATGATGGAGCCCTGCTTTCCTGGAGATGGCTGAACACCTGCCTGCCGATGGGAAGTGGTGAATGAATTTCCTGGTTTGCTTTGCTTGCATGGGCGGCTTTTGCTTTATTTATTAAACTGTCTTTATCTCAAACCATGAGTTTTCCTTATTTTTCCGATTCTTCTCCCCATCCCACTGGGGAGAGGGAGAAGTGAGAGAGCAGCTGTGTGGTCCTAGTTACCAGCTGGGGTTAAACCACAACAAGTAATATAGATCTAAAATTCTGCGACTTTTCAAGTGATCCTACAGAATTTACTGTCATGACACAGGTCTGGAAACTACCTGCATGCTCACTGAATCTAATAACAGATTATCAAATGTGTCCTTCATAAGTTTATGAAGTCATGTAGGAATTCTCCACCTCTCCTATGCTACCGGAAGCATGGCCTTAGGGCTTCATTCTTCTGATGATTAGAAATCTTTTTATGTGAGTCTACTTAGATATATGTATCAACAGCTTGTTCCTGTGAACATTGCTTTTTAGCAGAAGTTATTTTCTTTGGTATTTACCTTTTAATGCTTTTAAGGTGAATAATCTTATCCTGTCAGTTTGTATTTTTCTGAGCTAACCAAGATAAGCTAGTCTTGCAGGCTCCTTACTATGGTTCCTTTTATCTCACTCAACTCACTTTTTCATTGCACCCAATTGCAGCTGAAAGATATCTTTTCAAGTACAGGTAACCAGATTTTTTTACGGTATTTTATGCAAAATCTCTGGGTTTCCTGTTGTCTTTTGTTCATCGCTGTGTCATTGGTGGCTCATGGACTTATGAAAAATAACTTGCAGATCCTTTTCTTTCACCATCATTTTCAACTGAGAGACTTCCCATTTAAGTAGACCACTTTCTATCATTTTGGTCCTTGCTCTTATCGTGCTTTTCCTGTCTGTTATTCTGACTCTGCTGAGTTCTGACATTCCCTCTTAGCAGTGTGTCAACAACAATTTTTCTGTGCCAACCTCATTTATGAAACCACCAAATAAAGTGGTCTGAAAGTCAGTTTCAGAATGATATCACTAGTGATGCTCTTTCAACCTACTTCCAGTGTCTGTTTAACTTTTAACAAACACCTAACTTTTAGCAAACACCTAACTTTTAAGTCTTATTGCAAACATTGGGTTGTTCCTTTTTTTTTTTTTTTTAGCTGGATGTGGTCTGAGCTCTCCGTATACCTGTTATTTTCCTCCTCCTTTTCATTTTCCAGCAAGATTAATGGACACTCCTGGCTGCTGTGCAGCGCTGCACCTGTTTCATTCCCTCTGCCTCCTTTGAGTACACCGTCATCCGTGCTCTGTGTCCCAGCATGGGTACATGACCCAGTGCCAGGGGGCTAGTACAAACTAACCTGTTATCTTCAGGGTTGTATGAACTCCCACTGTATCAAATGCTTTAATGTAACCCTTGTTCACAAAAGACCTTTGCTGGTATAAATAGGTGAGTTACTTATAGCATTAGAAAGTGAGAACAGATTCTCCATAAAAGCTTGTCCTTGTAAGTAGCTATCCAACTCTGGAATAAACTCATAGATAAAGCAACTGAGTATCCAAGCTTTTTGATTTTATATTATGGGGATGACTTGTGTTTAATTTTCTCTGCCATGTCCAAGTCTGATCTATATATAATACACAGCAAAACAGATCTCACTCAATTTGTCTACTGTCTAGACTGAAGCCAGTGTTGAAAAGTCTAGGAAGTTAAAATATATATATATTGGGAGTAAATTAAATACCTTGAGTCTGTGAAGGACTGAAGAAGATCTAATAACGTCAAAGAAAGTTGTGCTTTGCTGGGTTTGGAAATTGAATCTTAGTCCGAGAAAATTAAGTTAAAGGATCAATAGAGATGGATTATTTTAGACAGAAAACATGGATTTATGTTGGTTCTCACGCTACTTACAGGAATGTTCATTATCTAGTTTTGGCTGGGGTTTTTAGTATCCTTTTTTTTAGCATCAGTTTACACTCTGATGGGTAGAATTAAGGTTGTACATCACTGTATCTGTAAACACTCTGCTTTCCAGTGACGATCTGGGACCCCATCCTCTCATTTGCAAAGTTAAAAAACAGGAAAAATAAAGAAAACAACTCAGGGGAGGAAGTCAGAAAACGAAAATTAAATTTCTTATCAGGCTTGTTTTCTGAAGTCGTTAATGACAGGCAGTGGAAAATGGAAAAGGAAGAGACAAAAAGAATCACAGAATCATAGAATGGTTTGGGTTGGAAGGGACCTTAAAGATCATCGAGTTCCAAACCCCCTGCCAGAGCAGGGACACCTCCCACTAGACCAGGTTGCCCAAAGCCCCATCAGCCTGGCCTTGAACTCTTCCAGAGATGGGGCATCCAGAACTTCTCTGGGCAACCTGTTCCAGTGCCTCACCACCCTCATACTAAAGAATTCTTCCTGATATCTAATCTAAATTTTCCCTCTTTCAGTTTAAAACCATTACCCATTGCCCTATCACTACACTCCCTGATAAAGAGTCCCTCTCCATCTCTCCTTTAGACCCCTTTCAGGTACTGGAAGGCTGTTACAAGGTCTCCCCAAAGCCTTCTCTTTTCCAGTCTGAACACTCCCAACTCTCTCATCCTTTCTTCACAGGAGAGGTGCTCCAGCCCTCTGATCATTTGATCATCTTTGTGGCCCTCCGCTGGACCCATTCCAACAGGTCCATGTCCTTCCTGTGTTGAGGACTCCAAAGCTGGACACAATATTGAAGGTGGTGGGGTCTCATGAGAGCAGAGTAGAGGAGCAGAATCATCTCTCTCAGCCTGCTGGCCATACTTCTTTTGATGCAGCCCAGGATGTGTTTGGCTTTCTGGGCTGCCAGCGTGCATTGCCAGCTCATGTCAAGCTTCTCATCCATGAGCACTCCCAGGTCCTTCTCCTCAGGGCTGCTCTCAATCCATTCCATTCATCCAGAAGAGGTTATGTACTTCCCAAGCAACGTGATTCTTCTGCAAGAAGTATATGGGGTACAAACCCAGTAATCTGGTGAGGGAGCAGGGTGGTGGAGTAGGGTGGTGTGGACATTTTTTGTGAAACTAAAGAGAGTAACAAATGGTTTTTTTAATTAGCTTCTCCCTAGTATCTCCATTTTGTGAAAGAGAGGAAGGAAAAGACAGTCTTATGTTACTGGCCGTTTCCAGATGAATAATTTTCCTCTCTGTTGAGGACAGAGGACCAGAAACTGCTTAAGATAGTATCTCTCTTCCTAGATGGGGTAAGCAGGAGATTCAGTTCTTTAAGAGCCACAAGATAGGTCCTTAAGAGGGAATTAACCAATTTTAAGGGTGGATTTTATTCCATTAATCCTTTTCTTAACTTTTTCAACAAAACAGTATTCAAATTCTCATGCCCATATTTGGAGAATATCATCACTGAACTGATGAAAACCCCAGGATTTCTTTCCTTTCCAAAGAGGTTAGAGTCAAAGTTTGCTCCGATAATTTAATAAATATTGTGAAAATATTTTGGCTAAACTGGAAATAAAGATTTTGCTTTAGCTGTGTTTAAGAATACTGTAAATGGATCAATGCAAATATCTGAACTTGTTTTGATATTTGACATTTATCTGATGTCTCCATGAAGTAATTGTTAATATAATCAAGCACATCTTTCCCTCTAACTCCATTATGCTTCCCTTTGATAATCAGAAAAAAATAATTTGCCTTTATGGACTGTGTTTTACAGCTACACGTGGGATTTTTTTGTGCAGTACTTTCATCACTTGAGTGGTCACTAGCTAACGCAACAGATGCTATAGAGCAGCATCTTAAGTCACTCACTGAATCCACCATGGCTTTATACAGCAATTATAATTACTTGACACTGGTGAAGCTGCATCTTGAATACTGTGTCCAGTTTTGGGCCCCTCACCACAAGAAAGACATTGAGGTGCTAGAGCGAGTCCAGAGAAGGGCAACGAAGCTGGTGGGGGGTCTAGAGCACAAGTCTTATGAGGAGCGCCTGAGGTAACTGGGATGGTTTAGCCTGGAGAAAAGGAGGCTGAGAGGAGACCTTATCACTCTCTGCAACTACCTGAAAGGAGGTTGTAGTGAGGTGGGGGTCGGTCTCTTCTCCCGAGTAACAACTGATAGGACGAGAAGTGGCCTCAAGTTGCACCAGGGGAGGTTTAAATTGGATATTAGGAAAAATTTCTTCACCGAAAGGTTTATCAAGGATTGGAACAGGCTGCTCAGGCAAGTGGCTGAGTCACTATCCCTGGATGTATTTAAAGGACGTGTACATGTGGTGCTGAGAGACACTATTTATTAGTGGACTTGACAGTGCTAGGTTTACAGTTGGACGTGATGATCTTAAAAATCTTTTCCAACCTAAATGGTTCTATGATTGCATGATTGCATGATTGTATGATTCTATAATTTCCTTTCCAGAAGAGATATCCCATAATAATTTGGATTACTGGCTAACCACATTCAAAGATGGCATTTTGCAGTACCCCTCATGCCATCTTTTATCTGCATCAAGATAGAATACAATTTTCTTTATGAGACAAAGGGTTTATTCTCTGAAAGTCCTGCATGAAGATATTGGCAAAAAAAAGTCATCCCTAAAACATGAATAAAATGCATCCTGAGTTCTGAGACTGTATTTTATATTTTTAAAAATGTGTTATGTATGTATTTATGGGCACATAAATGAGAGAGACTGAAAGTATATGCAAAATCACAATCTACTGAATATTTGTGCAAGTACTGAAATGCGACCCGTTTGCACAATGTAAAGGTTTTCATTCTGCATGTCACCTTCCACATTTCCAAAGATATTCTTTCCACACTGTACGATTCAGATCCAGAGCATTATCTGAAAGGCATGGGCTTTCTTAAAGGTTTGTTGTTTTGTCACCTAAGGAGATAACTGAGCTGAAAGCAAAGCTCAAGCTTTGCAGAAGCTCCTTGGATGTCGGCTACCCAATGCGATTTAAAGATCTAAATCCACAAGGTCCTCTTTAAATTCCCCAGCAAAATGTATTAGCTCTCCCTTCAGCTTCTCTACCTGTGTTTTCTGATGTCTCAGCAGAAGTGACAGTTTATAAAGGGAATCCTTCAAAATTTTTCTATTTTCTTTATGCATCGCCCCCATACTTACCAGTTTGAACATTGCTTAGACTGTCACTAACAAAAGCCTACCTATATGGAAAAATATGCCTTTAATGTGTGTAATTAATATTTGAAATCAAAGCTTTTATAAAATGAGATTATTTCACTGGGGAAAGCTCTCCTGGGTGCAATATTAACAGGACTTTACTCAGGGCTGTTTAAAAAGAAAGGAAAATCTTGTGTCAAGACTGATTATCAGATTACACTACTGGGATATTGTCAGTAGTACGAGGCTGCTGGTCACCAGTGAAGCTGCGTTAGATGAACCCTTATGGTTTTTAATTGCTGCTGTGTCACCTGGGAGAAATGTTTTTGATGGGTTGTCGTGCAAATCATTCTCCATGGACTTACTGGGATGTTGGTATGACTCTTTTCAAGAGCTCTGTGTACCACGGAATAACGTAGTGTCTTGATTTCAAAGTGTCTTTGCAGTTCATTAGTATTTGCTTGGAATCTGGTCTCGAATTCAGGCTAGCAGGTAGGAAATGAATTAGATCCGTATTAACCAAATCGCTATGGGTGCCACAAAACAATTCCCACCCAAGACAGTGGGAAGAACAATGTTTTCAGTCAACACAAATGCAAGTGAAAGCAACGGTACTTTCGAAGTCCTTAGAAAGCTGTGTTAAAGTAGCTTGAGCTCATCTAGGCTAGAAAGATGCAATACTTACAGAGTTAAGCAGCTTGCAGAATTCAGAAAAATTTCTGACCTGGCACGCAAAGAAGTGTCTTCTTGTTAACAACTGAGATTAAAGACATGAAAATAGGTTATCATTTCAATTGCAATGATCCTTGAGTTTTCCTTCCCCCCCAAAAAAGGAAAATGCACCATATTTTTTCCAACTGACTATACCTCTACTCTTTTCACTTCTGTTAGCCGCTTATATTACTGTACACAATAGACACAGGCTTGCTGTATTCAAATAACCTCTTGCCTTAAATGCTAGCTGAGTTTTCAGTGACTAATTGTGGGACCACAAAGTGCAGAGTTTAGGGATTTGTCCACTTTTCTGATATACTAGAGACAAGAGCACTCATGAAACACTTTCAAAATTATTAAATCCACTTATCCTCTTTGACTGAAACCTGTACTTGCTGTCGCAACTGCTGCAGTAACTTTTTATTTTTTCCTCTCCACTGTCTGCATCCTTTGTCACAGTTTAATGTAGAAGGGGGAACGTAAGAAAAGAAAAGAAAAGAAAAGAAAAGAAAAGAAAAGAAAAGAAAAGAAAAGAAAAGAAAAGAAAAGAAAAGAAAAGAAAAGA
>KZ505657.1:1998187-2012807 GCA_002844005.1 Limosa lapponica baueri
AAAAGAAAAGAAAAGAAAAGAAAAGAAAAGAAAAGAAAAGAAAAGAAAAGAAAAGAAAAGAAAAGAAAAGAAAAGAAAAGAAAAGAAAGGAAAAGAAAAGAAAAGAAAAGAAAGGAAAAGAAAAGAAAAGAAAAAAATAAATAAAATCATTCCCTCTGCTGTGGAGGAAAGGTTCTTGGAATTCAGAATAAGTAGTCCTGGGCAACTGATGCATTAAACAGAATGTGGAGTCAGTCAGTAAAACACATCCGCAAAGGACTACAAAAGCACTGTGTGTTCTTACCCCCTGGGCATTTAAATGTAATCTTCAGAGAAAAAATGGCTTTTTGTTGGGGAATCATCTTTTCACCTGTTTGTCTCTAAAAATCAAATTTTTTTGCTTTGCCAAGCGATCTTAAAATGAAGTGCTTTTTCCTCCTTTTATACAGGGAACGATGAAAAGAATGGAGTGCATCTTCAGACTTTACTGTGCACAGAGTCAGGGAACCTCACTGAGTACTGGGGCACTGTAGAAACCTTAGCTCCTTGGTTTCAGTGTATTTGCAGTAGTCCAGAAACACAAGAATAAACAGTCACCTGAAAATAATAAGCAAATAAATCTCATTAAATAAATCTTCTATTTTCACAGAACATTAGTTTCCTGTAAGCTTAAATATTTTGGCCTTTGGATAGCTTTGCTGTACCTTCTTATAAAAGAGAGTATGGTTCCCCATGTTTTCCTTCTTTTCTTTTGTAATCGAAAGGCTAAATGAAACTCTTACAGAAAGCATTCAGGATTTTGAGCAGCCATTGAATTTTTGAAGGCAGAGAATCTATTCGGCATTTCAATTGTCATTCTTTAACTTTAGGGCTGGGTGGCCGTGCAGGGCATTGTTGGAAAATGTATTGATCTGCTAATATATTTGCTGGAACCAATTTTTTTTCCCACCTGTCTGAAGCACTTTGTCGCTGCTTTGGAATTTTTATTCTGCTGCCAGAGACTACCCTCCACCAACTGACACATAAGGAAATGGTGTTTCATCAGCAGAAGGCAAGGATACTTGAATGTGCACTTGATAAAGTGAATGTGGAGGCTTGGAAGTGGGATTTTTCCCTCCTGTATTGCTTTTTCTTACAGCTTGAATTCATGCTTTCTCTGCGTACTGTTTAAAACCATGCATTTACAACAGGTATTTTAGCCTTTTGCCTTTGAATCCAATGTGGTTTCTTGAGACCTAATATAGCATAGTAGCAAATTTCAGGCTGCAGTTCAACATTTGTTGAGATAATTCAATTCATGCGACAGGAAAGAATACTGAAAAGGATGGCCCATCTATGCTGTAGTTTTCCACATAAACTGAAGGAAAACACTGCTTTGCCAATCTGATTTGTCAGTAATCCACATTATACTTGTCCACAGAATCTGACTGGCTGAAGTGATAGTCACAAAGAAAGAGCTTTGCTTTAGTGGTTTTGATTATTTTTTTTTAATAGGTAAGATTTTGAAATGTCTAGGGTACTTTTCTTGGAAACAATAATAACTGAATGGACTTTATTAGGAGCATGGGAATATTACTATGGATGTAAACTGATCCCAATTGGAAATGAGTTCCAAAATTTAGTCCACAGTCTGAAAACAACATTTCTTCGTATGCTGTTCTTTTCCATACTTAGGCTTTGTGATGCATGTGCAAGTACGTTGTCATATTCTGCATCCTTTTCTTAGCATTAACAGCAAAAGAATTGCTGCAGTTCTTATGCATCTAAATGAAAGTTTAAATTTGTATTAACTGGTTACTTCAGACCTACCATTTTAAGTAACACACAATGTAATAGATTCAAGTATACAACTTTTGCTGGAGTTCCTCAGACCTCTAATTGGAAGGAAGATATTTGGTGAATGAGGAAGGAAGTACCAGAAGAAAGTTCTACCATTATTTTAGTACAGCAGCAAGAGTACAAGCTAACACTTTCTGATGGTACTGAGCAGGTCACCTAACCCAGGCTTTATGCGAGCAGTCAGTATATGGGAGTTAGTTTGGAACAAAATATCCTGATGTGCAAAGCAAACTGGTATCCACAGTGGTGATCTGAATAAATACATTCACGTTACAAGGAACCACGAAGAATTTTGTGCTTCCTGATCCATGATTTTTTGGTGTCTTTCTATGAAAGATGGTAGCTTGGATTTGCTTGGAGGTGGGCTCCCAGTTCTGCTGAGAAACTACTTTTAAAGGTGATTACATGGACTGTTTGTCATGGAGTAAAAGGAATTTGTACCAGTTGACACATATCTCTAAAGATTTGATTATGTTTTTGTGTTTTGGACTCTAACTCCCTCCTAACTGGTACATATCAAGTACCGATAATGCTCCTAGGTGCTAATAATGTCTTCAGGTTAGTGCTGTGAAGCTTAGAGTTTTTGCTACCAGCACTTAAAGTCATTATAAAATAAAGGGCGAAGGGGGAGAAATGGGGTTTGTGATTTAAGTTTATTTGCACAAATTAATGGCTAGTTCTGGAGACTAGGGGCACAAAGCAGACGACAAATCCTGGAGATGAGCATGCATTTCTCATTTCCACTATCCCATCATGATAATACATGTACTCAAGATTTCAGTGCTGGACTGGTATTTCCTTGCAGTAGGAACTACCAGCAACAAGGTGTAGAGGAATTTAACAGCCTAATTAACATGAGCTGAAGCTCTTCTGCAGCCTGAGTACAGAATAAATATTCTTTGGACTTCAGCATTCAGTCTTCATGACATAGCTTCCTGCAGCAGCAAGGGAGCTTACATCTGTGACTGTAGTACAGTTGTTTCCAACACCCTATTCCTACAGAAAACAAGTGAGCACTGAGGAAAAATCGGATTTGCGTGTTATGAACGGTTAAATCCTTTTTCAACTTGATTTGTCTTTGCCCTTAGTTTCTGACTCATGTATTGTTTATAACAGGAATTATAGTGTCTAAAAATCTCTACATTTTTACAGCTAGTTTTCATTATTTTTTCTAATAAACATAGCCAACAGGTTGCCTTCATATCACAGAGGTGTCGTGAAAATTAATTAACACTTGTGAAACAATTGTAGTGGTGAACGTTGCAAGAGAGTCCACAAGGAAACATAATGCTGGACCTGGAGCAGGGCTCAAAAAATAGCCAGTAAATAAAGTGTAAGGCCTCATTTTGAGCTATGAAGTGATAATAAAAATGGAACAGTGTAGAACAGTGCCTTATGGTTATTAGGTGCACATATCGATACACTGAATAAAGACAGGGTCATCTAATTGAGAAAAAAATTATCAAGAACAATATAACAGAAGGAAGTACATAATACAGAGTTGTGAAGACTCTGCCTGAACAAAGACTGAAAATGCAACCTAAATTAAATAAATTCCTTAAAATTTTAGTTTTTACCTTTACAATACATTAATATCCTTTTAAACTTCCTTTCTCTAGGGAATACACCTTCACAGAAAGAGAAAAACCTGTATTTGTGTAATATTGGTAATAACAGCATTTTAAATTATGATGGTGCTATCCATGCAGGACAAATCAACTCTTGTTTCTCCTGTTTCAGTTTTTTTCTGATAAATCAATATTCTCAAAATAGCTGAAACCACACATAAGCTGTCTGAAAAGAACAATTTGCTGGCAAATGTCATGACAGACAATACTGACAGAGCCCTAAGGAAAATCTGATGGCAAGAGAAGGGTTTCTGCTATGTATCTTAACAAACTGAATTACTAATTAGAGCTCATAAATTTAACTAAAATTATGGAAAGTTAATAAAAACATAATGGCTTTTGACTTCATTAACTTCCCAGGTGCTTATGTGGCCCCAGTATCCATAGAAGAGCTTGCCTCTCACTCTGTAATTAAGTACCGTTGGAAGAGCTTTTCTAGTTAAGAGGATATAACTCTTTTATCCTTGCTGTTTGGCAAATTGACCACCAAGCACTGAGATGTATTGGACAAATAACATAACTGGGAATTAAAAGCCAACTCTGCCTCACCTAAATTAACATCGTAATCTCTCCATCTTTGAGGACCAAAGATATTTCAAACTAGCTAAGTATTTTTGAACATTTTTTGAATCAGTTCAGTTTCTACCTAAAATTGTGACTCACCAGGGGAGCTGAGGTTGTGTTATTATGCTAATATTTGCAAAGTAATTCTTTATATGAAATCTTTCTGATACTTAATCTAGTAGATTTAAAATATTTAATGTCCTCTAACACATTCCCTTTTTGTCTAAATCAATGTGTTTCTTTGGCAGAAGAAAGCAAATAGTTTAAGTCCTGCTGGTAGCATGATGGTCTCAGCATTTGCCTTATGATATGAGAAGTATTCATGTTGCAGCTGATGCTGGTACTAAGCAATTGTAAAGAAATGAACAAATAAGTAATAAAGGATATTTCACATTGACTTCCCCAGCAGGTTTGCAAAACATGGAAAGTTTAGTTAAACAATCAAAATTGAGTAAATGAAATAAAATTGAAAAGATTTGTATTTCATTCCCATGTCCTTAAAATGGAATGGGTGTATGGCATCTCATCCACTCTTCCTCTAAGCTATCACATAGAAAGCCAGAAAGCCATAATTTGGGCACTTTTTTGCTTTCTTTCTTTTTTTTTTTTTTTTTTTAAAGGGCACTTACTAGTAATATCTTTTTTTTTTAAAATTAAAGCTCTAAAAATTACCTTTCCACTCTGTGTACTGCACTTCTTCCCATGGCTCATTTACCCTGCAGTGCTATTTACATTCTTGCTGCTGTATTCCGGGCTGAGACTGTCAGTTGTGCTTTTCTTTCACTGACAAAGAGAGAAATCCCATGGTTGCCACTGTCAAGAACATTTCTCTGCCTTCATTCCACAGGGACATCAGCAAGATGTCTGATCCCTCTCTGTGCGCTCCTCTGTCATAGGGGTGATCACCTAAGCTTGGGCTGCCTTTACTTCTTCCTTCCATTGACAGCCACTGCTTGACATGTTATCATCATGCATGCAGAATCCTGCGCTTCTCGCGTGCAAAGGTCTAACTGAACAATAAAAACCTTCAGTCGGTCCTTCCACCTCACAGGCACTGGGAAAAAAATAAATAACTGAGCAACAGCCAGTGTCTCAGAATCAAACTCTGAAATGATTTCTAGTTCTTGACAAGAAGGAAATATAAAGTTTGGAAAAGTAACCTAGAAGAAACAGCAATACTTTATGCTACTTATTTTACTTATATGTGGCCCAGCATGTCCTAATTAATATGTACTATTTGCAGGACAGAGATAATGTTGCTTTAATTTACATAGAGTTACTATAAAACATTGTACAACACTACCAAAATTGAAAAAAAAATCTGGTGAGGTCAAATTTATTGTACATAAAATTATTCCACTCCTCCAGTTTATGTTCACAGCATTCTTTAATTACCAGTCAGTCTGGAACAGGACCCACCACTGAACACACCTTTCAAATTCAGCTAATTCTTCCTCATCGTCCATCTTTGCATCTTTGGTCTTTTTTTTCCCCTTCTGACTAGCAGTGTCCCACCAGTTCATCCTTACTGCCTAAGTGATCTGTCCTATCCCCCTTTATTTCCCGGGACATTTAATATTTCCTGATTTGATCAGATCTAGTTTTTGAGAGATCCCAGAAAAAAAAAATAAAGCTCGTTTCAAAGTTAAGGACTTCACACTTTGCCATCAGCCACCTTCTGTTCATTTATTACCATGAAGGGGCTTTTAGCTGAGGTATCTCAGGTTACTTCAGCTGTGCAGGAGACACCAAAAGCGACAGTCTGTTTCTTGCCGAGATGAGTCCTAAACCATTTAAAAAACTAATTAAAAGGTCAAAAAAACCTACCCTTTGCATGAAATGCTACTAAAGAAGTGGGCTTGGATGTTCTACTCCATCCACAAATTGTAAGTGGTTTGAAGGCATGGCCCATGTAGAAAGCATTGCAATAATTTCCAGTTGAGGTAAAAAAGGTATAGAGAAAAAGGAGATTGACTCCTTGCAAAATTTTGAAGTAAGCCCACTTGACAGCCGCTGTTGCAGAACCCAATATGACAGGCAATCAAGTGCTGCCCCCAAGCTCAGTACCTCACAACAGTGACTGAAAAGCACCGGGCCTGATATCAGCACTCAAATCAACATAGCTGTACAAATAATTCAGTTCTGTTTCTTCTTGGCTATTTGCATCATGACCACATAAGCAGAATCTAATCCTATAATTGTTTTCATGTTAGTATCTATCTGTTAATCTTGCATTAATTTATATTTGGACATTTCCTTCAGCTGAATCTATTTAATTTTCTCTTTGGTGTTTTTCAAAGGCTTTCCATGAAGCCTAGCTTATTCTTTCTTTTCGTACTCTACCTTATCTTGTTTTTTCCCTTACTATCTTATTTCTTTTTGTTCTCCCTATAATTCCCATTCTCTTACCTACTCTTTTTATTTCATTTTTGTAATTTAGTTTAATCTACCTCTCATTCCCAGTCCATGCATTTTTCCTCCTTTGCTATCCATTCAGCCCACCAGAACTATTCCCTTCTAATAGTTCAGCCCATAGTGCTCATTTCCTTTTCCCATTCTAGTTCATTGATAATGAATAATGGATTCCTTTGCAATTTCAAATCTTACACATTTTAGTTTACTCTCAAGTAGCTGAGACTGAGCAAGAAAAGAAGAGAAATTAATTGCATTCCTCTGGAATCAGAATACCACAAGCTGAGCAAAACTTGGAAGTGGAAAAGTAGCAAAATGGAATGAAATTAAATGAGGTGAAAGATAGACAAGAAAGTACTAATGGGTAATGAAAGGGCTACACTTGTATGAAAGGGCTACACGAATACTTGGAAAAGTGACTGAACTGGAAAGAGACTAGGGAATCAAGCCCAATGAGCCAGAAATGGAAAGGGGTAAATACGGCCCAAATTCAAATTGAGAGAAGAAAAAGATCTCCACAGGAGGGGGACTAAACCTGGTGAGATGAGGGACAACAACAACAAAAAGAGGTTTTAATACCTTCAATTCCCACTGTGAGCGGTGTTTCTGTTTACTACCTAGTGAGTGATAACTCTGCAGCTCAGTAGACAGAAAATGCTTTATTACAAATATACTTGGTGTGTAATTAGGACTGTGGCACAGCTAATGGTAACGTAAGCATCAGCCTACCTGAGGAGCAGCTGTATTGTGGCTAGAACAGACATATGAGAACGCTTAATATTTCAGCTTAGTGAGGAAAAGACTCTTGAACACTCGATTATTCTCTGATCTTGCTCCTATCAGTTAGTTATATTGTGAAATCTGGCTTTCCTTCAAACTGCGGATAATTTGACTGTCATAAACTGGCAGTGTAGTTTTGATTACATTGTTGCAATAAAAATGTACCTAAATTGGTTTCAATGGAATTCTGAGACTTGATTCTGATTCTGCTTGTTAAATATTGTTAAATATCTGCATTGAGCCAAAAGCCTGAGAATTATTTCAATTGAAGCTGACTCACAAATCTGGAAAAAATAAAACTAGCTGCTACTGTTGTAATATTGTATCCAGTAGATATATAGACTACATTTTTGTAAGGTGCTCTGTTTTAAATATAGCACAGTGGGAAATCCAAGGAAGGTACAAAACTGATCCAGAAGTATCCTTAGTGTGTTCAATTTATAGATAAGTCACTGAAACATTCAGGTTAAAAACGTTTAAATACGTACAGCATTGGACCTAACCATCAGGCCAAGAGCTAGCAATGTGCTCTTGTGGAAAAGTTGGCTAATGGTATCCTGGGCTGCATTAGGAGGAACGTTGCCTGCAGGTCAAGGGAGGGAATCCTTCCTTTCTGATCAGCACTGGTGTGGCCACACCTGAAGTACTGACTGCAGTTCTGGGCTCCTCAGTACAAGACAGACATGGGTGAACTGGAGAAAGTCCAGCAAAAGGCCTTAAAGATAATGAAGGGACCAGAGCATCTCACATATAAGGAAAGGCTGAGAGAGCTGAGGGCTGTTCATCCTGGAGAAGAGATGGCTCAGGGGAATCTTATCAATGTATATACATACCTGAGGGGAGGGCGCAAAGAAGACGGAGCCAGGCTCTTTTCAGCAGTGCCCAGTGACAGCACTAACTGAGCTCTGGCACCAATTGCCCAGGGAGGTTGTGGAGTCTTCATCCATGGAGATATTTAAAAGCCATCAGGAATGGTCCTGGTGGCTTTAGGTGGCCCTGCTTGAGCAGGGGAGTTGGACCAGATGACCTCCAGGGATTCCTGCCAACCTCAATCATTCTGTGATCCGCCCTGTTGGTTTCTGACTAAACATTGTTCAAAACCTGGGCTCAGCACTGCAATGGAAACAACTACTAAGCAAGACCTCAGCGTGGATCTCTCAAGTCTGAACTAAGTGTCATAATAAGAAAACACTTTTCTAATTTTTTTTTTCTTGTATTAGACGCTTTCTTCTCATGCTGAATCTGCCACAGACTTACTGCCTGTTTTAATTTTACTTAATATAACTGGGATATGTGCAGGGTAAACTGATTAAGGCAAACAAAATTCTGTCCCCTTGTTCTACTGTGCTAATGAGCATTTTGACTGTATTCGGAATATTTTACTACTTGCTGTTAAAAGAGAATTCATTTGTTTGTTGCAAATTCTTTGTAAAATTACACATTGACTTAAAACATTCTAAAAAAGATAAGATAAATTGCTTTTTTCCCCTTGTTTTATATTCATACAATTTCTGAGTTAGCCGTCAATAAGCAGTAGTTTTATATAAAACTGCAAATTAGTATGTGGATATATAATGATATTTTTTACCTCTAAATGGATACCCTTATCTGTTAGTTCACAAGCAGTTCTGGCTTGTAACAATCTTACTACTTCTCAATCTCTAATCATAGAGCAGCGAAGATTGGAAGATGAGAAGAAAAAGAAAAAAACCTGAAAGCAGCACAAATTATGCCTATAGTGCCCTACATCTGTGAAAAAAAGTATTGAAGAACCTCTGTTAAGTGTGACACTTAGGTTCACCGTATCTGTGTAACATAAAGTACCATTTAGGCATCACATTTTCTACAGAGAAAGTTAAATGTGTTAGAAATTTTCCTAAAGGGAGCTGAAGCTTGGCGCAGATTTTCCAAGATTTTTAAACAGAATGGTTTGAGGTTTTGGGTAAGCTTAGGAAAGGTTCAAGCTGAAATGTGGGCTTCAGTGTACATAAAGTAAAAACCCAGGTGTGTACTCTGGTCCCGGATCAAAACCTTATCTTGAAAGGGTTGGGAGGAAGAGAGATTCCTCCTGTGGGTTTTTGTCTTGGTTTTGTTTTGTTTTGTTTTTTCTCCGCAGACAACAGTTTAGTCTAATTTTTTCTCATCTATTTCTGCAGTAGATTGGAAAAAAAGGGGAGGATTAAGAATCTCAAGATCTGTCAAAATCTCCCCCCTTTACTCCCACTCTCATTAAAAAAAAAAAAAAAACCAGTTAAATTTGAGCATCTTGTCAAAATCTTGTCAAAATGATAAATAAGCCAGCAAAGAGTCACTCTTGCCCGTGCCTTTCCCAGAGAAACCCCTAAAGGCCATTGACAAGTTTTCATGAAGAAGTAGTACATTCCTGGGCAGAGAATCTACTGGTAAGATGTTACAAAGCAAGAACACTATAAATAGCTTCCTGCAATTTCTAACCAGTGGTGGGATTTCATAAGCTGCACTTACAGAGGAAATCTGTTTAGGATTCTGAAGAAGAAGATACTAAGATGTGGAATAGTGGGCGGACAGCTGTTGTAGTGTATGATTTTTGAGGCATGGGTTTGGGTTAATATTAGGAATAGGACTGCCTGAATTTTGAACTTGTTTGACTACAGTCTGAAATGTTTATTATTCATTTCAGCTTAGCTGTACTTTTGGGAGAATTTTGGTTACATGCCCAATAACAACTGCAGTACAGCACCATAGTGGAAGCTAGAAGAGAAAACTCATATGGAATAAATATCACTTAAATGAGTCTGTAGGCAAGTTATGTGGACACCAGAATGGCATAGCAAGCAAAATCCCTCAAAGTCTGGGCAACAGCAAAGTGTAGCTTATGAAAAATCAAATAAAATTGCTCCACTGGACCTCTGAAAGGTTTGGAATCGAGGACTTTTCCTAACAGTGCTGTGGGAGCGTGGAGAGAAGTCCCTTGCGCCCACCATTGGCCAGCTGCCTACTGGCTTGTGTCTGAGAGAAACCCAATCATCCTCAGAAGAGTTGCTAGGCAACAGCCGGTCATAAAATCGTGAATAGTTTTTTGAATTTTCTTCCCTCACTCTTATACAAGTGAAATGCTATATTTTGTTAGGGTGATATTATAGCTTCGAGATTCAGAGTTATTTTCAGCTGTACTGTTGAAATAACTATGAAATAAGCTTAAGGAAGGTGAAAATATACTTTGATATGTAAGCACTGAAGAATATATCTTCATATTCAAATTATTTGTTTACCACTATGTATTCCTAAACCAGTACAATCCATAATACGAAAAAGGACTATAGGGTACCTATTTTGAAATCTAGAAGTGTTATTCCAAGATTTAATGGTTATAGAATCACAGAATCATAGAATTGCCTAGGTTGGAAGGGATCTTTCAGATCAATGGAGTCCAACCATCAGCCTAACACTGACAAAAACCACCACTAAACCATATCTCTAAGCATTATGTCTAACCGTCCTTTAAATACCTCCAGTGGTGATGATTCCACCACTTCCCTGAGCAGCCTGTTCCAGTACTTGATAACCCTTTCAGTGTGACAATTTTTCCTAATATCTAATCTAAACCTCCCATGGCAAAACTTTAGGCTGTTTCCTCTTGTCCTGTCACCTGTTACCTGGGAGAAGAGACGAACTCCCACCTCGCTACAACCTCCTTTCAGGTAGTTGTAGAGACCAATAAGGTCTCCCCTCAGCCTCCTTTTCTCCAGGCTGAACAACCCCAGCTCCCTCAGCCTCTCTCATAAGCTCCCTCAGCCTCTCCTCATAAGACTTGTTCTCCAGACCCCTCACCAGCTTCGTTGCCCTTCTCTGGACCCACTCCAGCACCTTAATGTCTTTCTTGTGGTGAGGGGCCCAAAACTGGACACCAGTGCCGACTACAGGGGGACAATCACTTCCCTAGTCCTACTCACCACACTATTTCTGATACAGGCCAGGATGCTCTTGGCCTTCTTGGCCAGCTGGGCACACTGCTGGTCAATAGACTCTTTTATAGATGGAATAGATTTTTAATTATTTTAGCCATCTTCATAGCTGTGCAAATCTGCTTTTCTTTCAGGTGAGAGTGCAATCCTTTGCCTCCAGACTTAAATTTACAACTGTGGTCCCTTTATCCTCCCACTGGACCTTAGGATACCTAACACAAGGTTGGTAGTGCCTGGGACTCTCATAAGAATAGTAATAGAGTTTATCTATGATCAGCCAGCTTCCAGAAAATTTAGTGCTATTCATTTAAGGGTGAAAAAAGACACCGTAGAAAAGTGTATCACAAAGCAATCTCTCTGCAGTTATTGCACATCAGCTGCACATGGTACACGCAAAAAATAAACCATTTGTTTCTCTAGTTTGTGTTGCCAGCATTCCCCACTTTTCCTCAGATATGGACTGACCTTTCTTTAGTCCTTTCACCAAGTTCCGTGTGATGGTTTTTAAACTGCAGCAAACTGTTTTCCCAGGCTGTAGGAGGGACAGGCTCTGTCTCCTTCACCTTCCCATAGTAACCCAGGACACCAAAGCTACATATCACGCTTGTAGTAGTGGTACATTTTGGTAAAATCATACATATAAAACCTGTAAGTATGATTCAGAACAATAATCTTCAAAGTGTTTATATTTGCAGTGTCTCACCTGTTAAAAGCATCAAAAATGGCTTTTAAAGACTGAATTAGTGTCAAAAGTTGGGATTTTCAGCACTGAAAGGAAGAATAGGTTTAACATTTTATACCAGTTCAGGAAAATTGCTAACACCTCTTTGTGGAGGGTGAGCTAAAAATACTGGACAAAATATTGTCCCCATTTGATTTTCTTGGTCTCAAGAATGGTAGCTGAATGACCTTATCTACTAGCAGAATTCAAGGGTTAGAAGCATGTTCAGGTTTAGGTTCCCCATTAATCCTTATGCAAAATGTTTCTACATGATTTGGGATGTTCCTGTCTTTCCTAAGCCCCTTATAGCTCTTCCAGAGGTGCTGACATCCCAGTGAATAAGCTGAATTTAGGCCCTAAGTGCATGCATAACTTTAATTCACAGGAATTATTTTGGTCAAGGTTGTGAGCTAGTCATCAACTGGGTTACAATGTGGCCCCAAAATATCACTTGCTATGACAGATGGTACAGTGGTAGTTTCCACATATAGCACTGTTTCAAGCTGTGACAGAAATATTCTCTAGTGAAACTGAAAAGTTTAACTTCACCTTTCAGAAAAAATGACATTTATATCTTGCCTGCTGTAACAGCTAATAATAGTTACTTGTCTGCTACTAGCTGACAAACCTGATTTGCAAGTTGCAAGACAGCTCTTTTCACGAGTTTCCCCAAATCAGCTGGTTACCCTAAAAAAAAACAACTGTAATGATTTTACTGCTGTGGGGCAACAGAGGGGAAATGACATGACAGTTTTCCACTGAATGAGGCCAGAACTGAAGAAGAGTCACAGTATTTTTAAAACTCCAAGATCAAATGGAAAGCGTTTTTATTTTACCTGTAGCCAGGTAGGGGGTTTTGTGGCTGTGGTCCCAGCATGCACAACACACTCAGTTCTGAACGCCCAATCAGTTCATTCCCTATGGGTTACTTGGCTTATCTAAATATTAAGCTTCTTTTCACATATAATGTTACAGCATTCATAATTATACTACCTTCCCACTCAATCCCTATAAAGACGCTATAGACTGAGGGTGGAATACATTACTGTCTTAGTACTATCTTATCCTCCATTAATGCAACTTTTAAACTGAATTTACCTATGTCCACAAGTAAATAGAGATTTTAACTGTTTCTTTTAATTTAAAATGTGCTGTACTAGATTATAGAAAATTTATTTTATAGTAAGGTGGACAAGGACAGTTTGTTGCAGCAAAGGCTTAAAGAAGCACAAAGGAAACCAAAAGCTCTTCAACATACCTGGTTACTGTTAAAAAATAAACTAAGTGAATGAAACAATTGTCAATGGCTACCCAATTGATAGCACAGAGATACATTACTTAATTTTTTAAGTAAGAGAAAAGTTGCAATGTTTAACTGTTATAACCCCGCCACTGCCATGTTGATGACAGATTTTTTTACATTGCAGTATATAAAGAAATTAATATCATGACAGGTGTCACTCTATCAGGTATCTATAGTCAAGTATATGTATGAGAGATTGCCTCTAACCTTTACACTGCTGTCCTGAGCAAAACAGAAGTATCCAGCCTCCCCTGCCATGTTTACACGACTTCTGCACACTCAATGGATTCCAGCTAACTTGCAGAATTGTTATTATTCTTTCACAATAACTACATAATATGTACTACAGTTGGCTTTTAGGAATTACTGGCTCAGGCATGAGGCATGGCAACAGAAATTTAAAGTAATTTTTCAGTAGCTGCTATGTGACTAAGTAATTGTCTCAAAACTGATTTGTTGCTTAAATCTCAACCCTCTGATTTGGATGCTTTATTTAGAGTTTAACTTACTAATTCTTCACAGAAACTGCCTCAGCCTCACTCTCTGATTGGTGAAAAAAGGGAAAAAAAGCAACCACCAGACAAACCAATCACAATTCTGGCAGTCCTTTGCATTCAAGGAAGTGAATTTAAAGAAGATGATACCCTTATTTCCACATCTTAGTAAGTGAATAGTGAGAAAAAGCTATGTTCCAAACTCTCTTTCTCCTGCTGGGTACTTGGGAGCACTAATTGCTTACCCAATTTCTCTCTTCTACCCCCATTTTTTTATTTTTTTTTAATTTTGCTGTACAAAACCAGTATACCTGCAAAACAGTACTCTTCATAGCAACATCAGAATTGTATTGACGCTGGTCATTGTAACCCCCAAAATATCTTGAAAGTGTCTTAGGAAGGATGACATAATGCAGATATTTTGTCTTATGTTAAGTGTTACTGAAACCTGTAAAATAAATCAGTTGTTTCAGGTTTTGAGTCTCAAACAGTTGCATCTTGTCAGGATTTTCACTGTCAACTGAATCACACCGAAGGCCACAATGTGCCCAAGTCTTTTCAGCACTTAACATCACTCATACAGCTCATGCTTGCTGAAGAGCACTTTCATTTGGTAGTCTGGAGCCTCAACAGAGTGGGTCTGCAAAACACAGTTTCAGGACTGATCCTCAAAGGCTGGAATGTTTGTAATGTGACAGCCTTAGCTTGGTTAGCAAATCCTTTACATTTAATTTCTTCTCATTTTTAGGATGTTTGTCCCAACCATTGCCTTTGCTCTTATGTCTTATCGGTCCTCTGCTGAAGCTGCTCTCTGTGACAGTTGTCTGGTGAACAGCACGGAGCTTACAGCTCCTCTCACATCCCATTGCATCTGTTTCCTTAAAACTAGAAAGAGGGAATCAAATTATTGACAGTATTCTGCAAAATGAAGCCTGAGATTGGGTCCTGAAAAAAAA
>KZ505657.1:2013398-2082448 GCA_002844005.1 Limosa lapponica baueri
GCTGTTATATAATCAATCTTTTTTCATGATTCCTCACTTCACACTCTCTACTCACTCCACCTCCCCCTATATTTCTACAATTCTCTTATTTCTTCGTTATCCAGTGAAACAGAACATGCTTATGTTTCCCCACAGAAGACTTTTTTTTCCCAGACAGCAATAATCTATTACTACACGATATGAAATTCATTATTTTTCCACGGCGTTAACTCAAAGTGTCTTGAGCAGAGTTTGTGTATCATGGGACTAAAATGATTGGAATTTGTGAAACTGTGTGTGTTTATAATATACAAATATGCATGTATCTGTATTTTATTAATGTATTAATTTCATAGTCATTTAAGTATATGAAAGATTTCCCAAAGAATTTTAGAACTTTGCTCAGCAATGCAAAAACCACTGAAGAATGAATATGTAAATGCATAAAAATTCAGAGTCTAAAAAATAGTCTGAGCATCCGTTTACAAAGTTTTGTGACCTCATCATTTCTCCATTTTTACCTTTTAAATCCTTATAACTTCTCTGGCAGATTAGTAAGTGATGATGCAATTTTACAGAAAATCAAGAATTTTACTACTCTAGGTGCAAGATAATTATTTCTAAGTGTGTTTTGGTTTACTAAAGCATTAAAGATTATAATGAACTTCTTAATATCATCTTTGCATAAAGTACTTGAAATACAGTGCAAAATATTAATAGTAGAGGGGCTGTCATTAGAATTTATGGTAAAAAGAAATTAGCATCTTTTTACATCTAGAAACAGTTTGGATAGTAGTAAAACAAAGAAATGGACAGACCTGTGCTCTTGCAAGTCAGATTAAAAAAACCGAAATGAAACAAAAAACAAACAAAACCAAAAACCCACCAAAAACAAAAAGAAAAAAAACAAATGACAAACCAAAACCAAACAAAAAACCACCCTGAAAATTCTTGTAGCTGAGAAACACAGATAAATAACATGCACTGCCTGCAGGTGGGAGATGAAGTTCCAATCCCAGGTGCCACTATTGTGGCAGTTGGGTATTCTGCTGACCTAGAGACATCACCTTCTGGTGGCATCCTTCCTATTCTGTTGCAGTCAGCGCTTTGTGCTCCTCAGGAGTCCTCAAGCCTGCACGCTACACAGCACGAGCATGTTTCACTTGATCTGCTTGTGAGTTACATGCAGCTAGAATCACATGCTCCACCCCAGCTAATAATAGTTAATACAGTGTCTGTAAAGACTAGATTTATAGCTAAGAACTCAAAAGTAAAGAGAAGGCTGAATAAACACTGATATTGATAAGCAAGACAATTAATTGAAAAAATGTAATTTCTTTTGTTGGCTTTTTTCTTGTATTTCTCTCTGTAAACAGATTATAGCCTTCTCAAACTTCAACTTGAATAGTTATGTTTCTCTGTGAAGTTATCTGTAATACTTCAGCTGAATTTAGATTATTGTTATTAAATATTCAAGATTTGGCTTATTTTGAACAGATACAGATCATATATTAATTTGATTAATGTAGTCACTAAAACAGGTTTTTAGGGCCAATACAGATTCAGCATTGACTTTCCCTGAATATTGCCTCAAGATTTCTGTTGCTATAAACTCAGTCCCCAGAGCATACTTTGAAAATGAACACAAAGCAAATCAGTTTATTAAATTTAGATGATGTCCATGATAAGTATTGATCCTGTATCTGAATTAGACACATGCTTTTCTATGAAAATATTTTTGAACTCAAATACATTGATAGTAGGAGTAGATTATTATTACTTTTTTAAATGTGAAAAATTAAACAAGATTGGTTTGAGGCAAAAGAGCAACCCTGTTTTATCTGAAGATGTGCGGTTTCCTTCAACTTCTTTATTTGTATTGTGGTTCGATATCCAGGCTGGATGATAGAATGATAACCTGAATGCTGTTGTAAGAGATTTGTCACCTCAAACTTTTTTCTTGTGCTTATATTGCCATTTTCAGATGGAGAACTGAAATACAGATGACTATTCCATGACTATTCCAAGGTCAAAAAGACAAGAATAAAAAAAATTCCATTCCACTGCTTCAAATATTATAGCCTCCCTTTCAAATATTAACATCCTTCCTCTCTTCCTCAGTTTGTTGAATTTTCAGCTTCATTTGGTGTCTCAACAGTGGCAGAGACACAATGAAGGGTTATATTTAAATAGAGGAGAATTTGGAATCTCATTCATGTACACAACATTCTGGGAGGGCACGGATTTTCCTATGAGATACACAGAATCCCCAGAGCTGCTAGGCAAAGCAGGTATAAGCGGTTTTTGTCACCTACTGAGAATGAGCCTAACATCTTTCCTGTCTCTCGTTTTCTTATAGCGTAGTTTGAAAATGGCTATCAGACCTGTGGAATTTTCTACGTTTTGGATAGGCTGTGATGATATCTGTATTTCAGCTGGACAGCCTGGCACACTGGTAGTAGAATTCGTTACTGGCATCAACTAACACAATAGTGACTGCAGCTCTATTCAGCCTATATTCCATTATGTAAGAAGTTGCCACTCTTTCTCAGTTTATTTCAGAGTTTTCCAGTTCCCCAAAAGCTTGCATGAATGCAGATAAATAGTGTACTCTATTCCTTAAGGGAAAAAGTCTAGGGATTTTTTTTTTTTTAATCTTTGAACTAATGAAGAGAACATTATTAAATCAAAATTTCACATTCTGTGCCCCAGACTAATATTACACTGACATCCACTTGGAATTGGTTACATACAGAAGCTAAGAAATAAAAGCTGTGAAGAAACAAGCGTTCGATTAGTTTTGCTTCTGCTATTTTCAAAATTAATCTCAAAAGAACACAAGACACACATTGCAGTGCCATGTGCAATATGCCAAGGCTAATAAACTTCCCAAATAGGGCTTAAATTTGCTATTCATTTCATGAAATAGTGGAGCATATGCTCACATTTTCTTTGAACAGAAGAGAGGGGTTTTTTAATATCCTTTGTTATACATGTAATATTTACCCGCTACCACTGTGCAGGCAAGGCTATTACTGAGTCACTCTGTGTTCCATACAGCTCCAAAAAGCAGAATGTTACTTTCTGACTTCTGGGTTTGGTTTTTTTTTTGGTTAGTTCCATTCTCATTGAGGGGTCTCTGGGGTGTTTTTGCATTTATGGCTTGATTTTTCTGCTCCAAAGTCTAACTATATTTTAGAAAGGAAAGTGTTCATACATCATACTTACTAATTCCCCTTGCCATCCCCACCTCTTAAACACACATGGACTCCTTGGGAACCCAGTCCCAAGGCCATTTGACATATTTGCTTAAGATGAACCTATTTGATTAGACTTTTATTTGATTACTTTCGCATGTTTGACTAATGCTTTATGAAGCACTTAATGGCCTATATAAAGACTTTTCAGAGAGGTTGCATTCATGCACAAAGATCCCCCGTGACAGGGAAAGGTTCCTTGAAATGAACAAAGCTAATTTTTTTGGAACTTCCAGGCAATCCATATCCTCCCTCTCCCTTGAACAAATTTATTTGGTTCCCAGCCCCTATCTGTGAGTGGTCCTGGAGGAACTCTGGAGAGGTGCAGACAACACTGTGGGGCTTGAAATTCATTATTTACATGAGTTGAAAACTTTTCCACATACACATTTATAGAGGCAAACAATTATTTATTGCTGTTCTCATCACCACTGAAATGTTGTGATATTTATCAAATCTATAGGCAGGAAGTTATTTGTATTTCAGGTAGTAATTGTTCCTGATTGATTTTGAATATGAAAAGCTGGCTGATATTGAAGATACTATAATACAGAATATGTGTAGTCTATTCTCCAGCTTGACCTGGCACCAAAGAACATTGAACTCTTAAAGCAGGTAAAGGAGATTTAGTAGAGTTATATGCTTGTATGCTCTTTTATGTCTTACCAATAGATTACTTTTGGAGGTCAGTATCCTTACATTTTGCTCAGAAATCTGTATCAGGGAAGCTAATACATTATTGCTAAATTTTTATAGGATTTATTGAAAATTATAATATTAAAATTAGCATTTGAACATTTAACACAATATAATATTCTGAAAACTCCTACTGTAACATGTAAGGCATCCTAATATGTCTAAAAACAGTCATGGAAAATTCACTTACTTTCAAAGATGTTTTGTTCTGTAACTAAACTTGAAAGTTTCATGAAGACTGATTGACACAAAAGAGTTCTGAAAGAATCTGCAATTATTTTGGCAAATTTTGATGCTCTGATCTGTGTTTGTCATTGACAAGCATGACCACATCTGACAAAACAATGATGTATTATTGAAAAGGTAGTTGTTCCTTAACAGCTATACTTCCTGAATAACTGAACCAACTACAGTTATTTATCAATTTCAACTTTTTTTTTTTTCCTAAGTGGGCGTCTAAGTGTATATTGGAAAACACAATATTTAGTGGAATAGGGTGACACATTTGTCCTTATGAGCTTTGGACAGCTTGTTTGTTTGTGTTTTCCTTTGAACTGATGAAGCAATGAGTGAATTACAGAACTCATTCAAAAACCTAGTAAACCTTTTATGCTACCCCAACGTATATTCTGCTTAAGCAACACACTGAACAGAAGTACATTTAGAAGTGGTTTGGGCTTTCATTATAACTATTTTTCATATCCCTCCGGCTGTGTTCACTTCTCTAAGAAGTTACTGTTACAGAAGTTGCTGTTACAGACAGCATAGGAGGAGAAAAATAATACATTAAAAAGAAGAAAATATCTGAAAATTACCAGCATTATTTTTCTATTGCAGTCCCTTCTCTCAAAAAAACCCAAAATCTGCCACAGCTTTTTAGGTGGTATTTATGGATAGTTAGACTACAAGTAAATATTATTTCCTATAAAAAAGTAAGCTTTAAAGTTCTAGTAATTTTGTGTGGAGGACTGTGTTATTGGACTTTATTGGGCTACTGCTTCTGGATCAAGTATACTCAGTTTGCATAGCTGTCTACAGTAACATTGGAAAGACAACTGTACTTGGAAGAAACAAGCAAACAAGCAAATCACCTTTACTGTAATAAACATAACTATGCTTACTGAACTGTGAGCATTTAGCATGATGGGGGTTTTTTGAACATTTTTAATTGGCAGCTTTATCTTAGATGTTATTTCAGAAGGAAGGGATTTGAGAATGGGAGAAGTCTGTCAGGAGACCTAGATATGACATATGCAAGAGAGAGGATTTGAAACCAGTCATGAAATTTCATTTTACAACAATCACTCCAGGTGAGTGCCCTTGCTTTAAAAATGCTGGATGCACTGAATTTGCAGATGAAAAAGGGGAGAAAAAGTCTATAGACTGAGAGGATAAGAGGACAGGGTTTTGTCAATGTTTTAAAATATAAATTTGCAGAAGTAGGCCTGCTGAAGCCATAAACTGATTGGCTATCTTGGTTTCACAGCTGTATAATACAGTCCTAATTTGTGCAACAAGGAAAAAAAAAAGATAAAGCTGAACTTTAAAAACATTTCCATGAGCTCAGCAACATCAGTCAGTGTACTCAAAGGTAATAGAATTTTAAATGGAAGATAAATACTAATACACTTGATTGGCATGAAAGAGAGTGGCAAAGCACAGCCTGCAACTTATTCACGTCTAAAAAAATAAGACTTAGCCAAAGATGAGAGAGAAACGCCATTTTCTCAAATATACTCAAGCATACTTAAAATCAGTTTCATATTTGAAGAAGAACACAGAGAGGCATGTTCTTCTTGAGAATAAGACGTCAACCAAAATCAGAATCTTCACAACACAATAGCACAGTGCAGGCTGAAAAGATGGTGTTCAGTTTTCTCTGGGGGGAAAAGAGACTCTGAAAAAAGAAACTCTGAGTAGTTCTCTCCAGGTAGGAGACGAAGCTAAAGAATTCACAAGTGGTGTTTTGTACACTTCTTTCATTTAAGTTAAAATCAAACTCTAAAAAGCAGCAGAATTTGAGTACAAGCTGAAAATAATATCAGAACAATGCTTGCTGACATGCTATTCCACTGCATACTATGGAGCAGCTATGAAAAATTTCCAAGAATCTCTTAATGAAAACCAGGCCCATAGGAAAAGATCAAAACTGCAGAGAGACAGTAAAAGATATGAAGGGCTGACATTGGACTTTTAAATGCATATAGGCAATGTTAGACAGACCGTCCTAATCTATTTCTATTTTTAAACCTCTTCTTTCTTTAATAACTTGGTCATCTTGTTACCTTCATAATTTGATAATTCAAGTAGCACGTATAAGTCTGTGCATCTGGATATCACAGCATCCTGATTCTATATTAGGCTCATATCTGTATATGCATCAGATTCACTCACTTCCTTTTTATGCTTTTGTTGTGAGGGAAGGAAGCCTAGACATTTGCAATGAAAGGAAACCTCAGTATACTCTGTCCACACCTCTGATCTTGATGAATGGAAAAGTAAAATTCTGGGACCCTAAATGAGATACACTCAGTCACTGCTTTTTCTAGGAGCTGTCCTAGTGAGGTGAACATTCTCTGAGGATATCCTTGCCAGAAGCAGCCATGCTAAAAATACTAGGAAGTAAATTTGTGAACAAATTCCCCAAATATATAGGAATCCTTAGGTTCCATATCAGCAACCTTGATCAGTGAATTCTTGGTTTCCCACGCTCCAGTTATCCTTATTGAAACAACTTAAATGAGCTGAAGGTGAAAGTGAGGGGGAAACACAGTTTTTACTGAGTTGACCAGATAGCATGACTCTTCTCTGCTTCCACCCTTGTCCATAACCCAGCAAGAGTAGCTGGCTGTCAAGCTCCGTGCATACATCAATCCGTTCAGTTCTCTGTGAATCAGTTCAACTCTACTGCAGCACAATGAAGTGCAACACAGAGTTGTCAACTGCTGTATGACTGCAACAGTGCTTTGTGATTGGAATACTAAAATATGCCTGCTACCGTTTGGAGGATGTCTTCGTGTTTGAAAAGCAGTTTAAGATAAGATTGCACATGAAAGGTAAATATCTTCCAGGACATTTACATTTAAAACACTTCCAAATATTTATACTACTGCCATTTTTTGTAACTGTTAACATTTTAAGTTATTCTAATTGATCTCTATACTTTATCAAAGTTTTAAACAGTTCAGACATGACTCTAAGTGTTTGGATGGCAGTAGTTGTAACAGCAAGAAAAGTGCTTGTTATGTTGGGTTTTTATTAAACCATAGATCACTTCACTTTCCTACAATGAGACAATCCCTGCACAAACTTTCTTAAAAAAAAGAAGTCAGTTATTTGATCAGTCTTTAATATTTTTTTTTCCTTCAGTTGGCTCTGTTGGCTACATGCTTCATAGTGAAATGCTTCATTCAAAGACATGATAGTGAACTACTCAACAATATTTATTCCATTATTTGTTCATTAAGTGCTAATTTGGAAGATGCAATGCAAAGGAGTATAACTTGCAACTTCTAACAATTTCCTCTAAGCTGCTTTATCTTAGTGGTTTTTTTATTATTCATTTTAATGGATTCAGTGCAAAGCTATTTTCATGTTAAATTCCTTAAGGGGGATTTTTCAAAGCATAAAAGTTCAAATCTCTCTCCTGAATCACATGTTATTTACTGTCCTGAAGACTCTCTGGTGCAACTCTTAAAGAGTTTTCCCATAATGTCTCTCACCCCCATGACTGAACAACCCCTTCGTCAGAGAGGTGGCAGTCATGCCTCTGTCTGCCATTTCTGTAGTCAGTAGAAATGTGAGGAATCCCTTGATCCTATGAAAAAATTTTCTTGTGACCGGTGCTCCTGCCAGGTTGTGAAGGCAGGACCAAGACCCTTCCCGAGGCCTTGGGACACACTCAGGCCTCCCCCTCCTGCCCATGGCCTAGGACCCCATGTCAGCCCCCGGGGCTCTCAGACCCTGCCACCATGATGACACAGCAGGGCCTGTTCCCAGCTCCCACAAATTTCCCTTGCTGGGCCAACACCCAGCCTCAGCCAGTCCCCATCCCCAGGGAGGTGCCTGATGCCAGGGGCTGCCCCTGTCCCCCGGCTGCCCTGCTCCTGGCTGGGGCAGTGGGACAGGCCCTGCCTGCCAGGCCCTGCCATGGTGGGGCTCCCACTAGCCCCGGCCCTGCTGGGCCCAGCCAGCTGCTGCTTTCTCTGGTCATTCGTCCCTATCTGTATTTTGAATGCAATTACACTTCTTTGTTTCTTTGCTTTACCGTATTTCAACAGAAAAGACCACAGCAATGTGCAGAACAGGCAATATGGCAGCATCACAAATGACAGTGCACCACTACCGCCCAGCGCTGCCACCTTCACCTGCCTTTTCTGCACCTTTATAATTTTTTCCTGTCTTCTGGTTGGATGGTTGCTCCATTTCCTTTAACGCATTCTCCCTTAGAGGTCCCAAGTGCCTCTGTACCTCTGTGTGCAAGCTAGGAGTTTTTCTGTACTTACATTTCCTATGGCCGCTCAGGGAGTTTGCTCTCCCCACAGCAGGAGAGCACTGTGCTAACTTTGCACTACGTCCACTAGACAGCCGATGAAAAACCAGTAATGTGGATATTTATTACCTAGGGACTCATCCCGAAGGTTCACAAAATTTCCCTGCAAGTTATAGTCCTTGTGCTGCTGGGCTTTCCCATTACCCCTGAAGTTTAATGGCTGCTCTGTACAAAGCTGTGAAACAGCTTTTTATTTATCTCTATGTTTAGTCTACACTAAACTAAGATTTTTGAAACAACCATTGGATTTGGATTGTATTCCTTGCTAAATGAGAAAACCATTCATATTTCAAAAAATTTATTAATAAGTTATTTTGTAGGGAGTCCACTGGGGAAAAACAGGGCTGCTGCTCACAATCAAGATGTTTAATACAGAGCTGAGTTAGAAAGAGTTATTCTTGCCCTTAAATCCAAAATACACGGTGTCTTCAAAGCATTAATTAAAAGCAGCTGAAGGAACAGATAAAGACACAAAACCCCATCGGAAGAGAGCTTTATACTAACTGAACATGAACAGCCTATTTTCTTTTCTGCTTAAACAGGCTCTTATATCTGAACAACCAGATCAAAAGCCAACTGACTGAGTGCCAGTTCAACAGCTTTAGAGGCTTCTGCCATCTGCAGATGAGAGGCTGTCAGGTTTCTTAGTCGCAGCACATAGGCTGGGAAGGCAATACATCCCCTAATGGCAGCTAGAGTGGAATGACTTGTGGCTTCCTACTACTACAGCAAAGTGGAATTATGACTCTGAACAACAGGCCATAAAGTATTTTATTATGTGGTCATAAGTGTCACTTTCTATGAGGAACAGAGTGGTAATTTAGTGCATTAAATTATCACTTTGTGAAATCACATGTAACAATGAGCTCTGAACTAACTTTAATTGAAATGATCTTAAACTATATGGTGCTTTACTGCAGGCCTGTTTGTGTATGTGCACACACTTGTAAGATATTAATGTATAAACTCTATTCACATCAGGACAGCAAGGAAACCTTGGTCTTGTTGATGTTCATGGTGCCAGAATTCCACATGCTTCCTGGCAAATAAGGGAAAATAAAAGGGGAGGGAAATACCAGTATTAAGATCTACTTAACGTAGTAAGAAATTAATAAAATCTAAGAATAAGAGAGAATATCCCCTCACTGAAACACCTAGAATTTCAGCTATGTAAGGGCAATCTCAATGGACTCTTACTAAAAGCTATCCTAACAGTTACTATACCTGGGTTCTGAGGATAAGATGAAAAATCAAAGCCAAAACATCATTACATAAGTAAGATTTACCCTTTTTCCTTTCCCTCTGTTAATACAAAATAATAATAAAATCTTTAGATTTTCATCTGGTGAGAAATGCAACCAATTTTAGGGTGTTTTTCCTTTGGAGCTCTTTTGGTTAAAACTACCCCTCTCTTCTTGAAGACACGTAGCAAGATTTTTCAGTGAATCATTTGCTTTATGCAATATTGTTAGTCCTTTTTTGATGGCTCTGTGTTAGCTCTCCAGTTCATCGACCAGACACGGACACATTACCAGAGATTAGATTTCCTAACTCCTCTTCAGTTCTTTCTCAGTTCTCTCACTTAACAGCTGTAGCAACCCACAGACTGGTTTTTCAGCTCTGCAAGGACCATCTTCTATTCTACAGTTATAAACAAGCAAAAAAAGAAATAAATCGAGTGTGATAAATTTGAATTCTGGGGGAGGGAGGGCTGCCTTTACCTGTTTTAAGCCTGAAATATTTGGCCCCAGATGTGAAGTGTAAATGCTTCTTGGTTTCAAGCTCTGTTCCTCCTGAAAGGTCATTATGGTGACTAAGAAACCTTGGCTCATTGCTGATATGGAGTAGTGTGGCAATGGGCACAGCAGATCATGCTCAAAAGGTCCTTGAAGGAGTATTTTCTTGAACAGAATCCCTATCCTACTTTCTGATATATGGAAAAATAAAGGTTTCTACTAACATCTATGGCTTTGGTTGAGACCTTACAGTCTGAACATTTGTGACACTATAGACATCATACACAAAGGACAGAAGGAACACTTCCATAAAATCATAAAAGCTGTAAGTGCTGTAAATCAGCTTGTAGTAAGCTCCAAGAAAGGTATCTCACAGCAGTAAATGAGATAGTTTTCAACATGAGTTGATCAATATGAACTGACAGCTCAATGGGCTGCTGACTGACAAAGAAAGAAAAAGTTGTCCTTTACTGGTACCTCCTTGTCAGATGGTGGAGTCATCCAGGTTGGTCTTAGTGCTGCTCTTATGCATCTCAGTGGCACTAGAGACCTTTGTGTTTCCTACAGCAGAAGCATGTCTCTGAGTTTCCACTCTGTTTCAGTACCATCTTTGCTAGCTACAGCTTTTCTTTCAGTATTCTCAACTGTATGCTTATTAATAATGACCATTTCTCTGAGCACCGAATTAGATACTAATGACTGCAATCTCTATTTCATTCCATGCCATAAATTTCAAGAATTGCCAAGTGCTGAAATTGGACTATTCCTGTCAAAGCATCTGTCACTTCTCTCTCCTCAACCCCATTCCCCCAGTACAGACCTGCACGCCAAGAACAGACATCAGGAGGAGATCCTTAATTCCAGTTTATACACAACCATGGTTATCAGGTTGAAAAAGAATCGCTGTGTTACCACATATTTTCAGCAGGGTCAATGTCCCTGGCCAAAACTATTCCACGTTCAGTCTTCTTTTTACCCTAAACTTTTCTGAACAAATTTTGTGGATAGTGAATTCTGCCCCTCTCTGCAGAATTTTATTGATCATGTAAACTCTGAGAATATATTTCAGCAAATAGACTTCCAGACTTTTCCAAAGTGTTTCCAGAAGACAAACTATGCTATTTGGAGTTTGTGAATATGAATTCTCGTCAAACATTACTTCCAAATACAGTTATATTAGTTGGGGTATTAGATCTTGTTAGCAAGCTCCCTTGTGTAACTCAAGAAGAAATCATACTGCTGTCTGTCTAAGAATTACAATTAGGCAGTCTTAAATATTTTAAATTAAGACAGAAAAATAAATTGGCCATAGCAATGCTTGTGCCAGGTCATAATGCATCCTCTTTTTCATTTTTCTCCTTTTTTCAACAGTGTCCAGTTCTCACTACAGTCACTGAATGGACAGAATCTCAAGAGATATTTTTCCTACATTTTACCAGGTTCTATGAGAATGTATTTTTAAAAAGCCTGTAACCCTGAATATGTCTTGAGGAACAAATTCCAACACAAAGAACAACCTACTTTAAGCTGACTGCAACTTCTACACGCCCTTTCAAAGATTATTGAAAAATTAAAAGATCACAAAATTGTATCATAAATGAGGCCATAGTATAAACAGCAGTGTACATTTTACTTGTATCTACTTCTTCTCATATTAAATCAGTTGGATCATTTTCCTTTGTTTCGTAATCATTTACTTCAAAACCTCAGAATGCCACTGAATATTAGCTGGTTTTTGTACTTCAGCAGTTGGGTCACAAATTATGACATCGCGCAACTGTATGCTTTCTTGTAGCACATACTGCAGGCTTGTCTTTTTTTCTCCCTGCTACTTGTTGATACCTAATGTCTTGGTACATGAGTATAGTTACATTAGTAGTATGCAGGTGCTGATCTGAAGAATGGAGTTCTCCCTCATCTCTTTCCCCACCCTCAATATGGCTCATGTTTTATGAGCTTGGCTATGATTCTTTCACCTTCTTACCTTTCCTCTTCCCTCTGCATAACTGTTTTGCATTCAGTTGCAACATACACATAAAAATAATGTGCTTCACAAAATAAAAAAATTACACTTAACCCATCTCAAGACATGAACTAATAAATTTTTATACCAGAATACTGTGAGAACAAGTTTGGTATACAATTCTAAGTAAAAAAAAAAACCCACACACAGAGTCAGCTACAGCAGGTTACTCTGGAGTGTGCCCAGTTGGGTTTTGAACATCTCCAAGGAAGAAAACTCCACATCCTCTCTGGGTAGCCAGTTCCAGTGCTTGACTACCCTCACAGTAAAAAAAAAGGCTTTTCTTATGTATAAATGGAATTGCCTGTTTTTCACTTTGTACCCACATGAATAAGATCCCACCATCACCTTGAGCCTTTTCACTTTGGGGCTAAATATTTTGGACTCTCAAAGTCTCTCCTCATATGTCAGATGCCCCAGTCCCTTAATTATATTAATGGCCCTTCACTGGACTCACTCCAGTATGCCCATGTCCCACTTGAACTGAGGATCCCAGAACTGGACCCAACAGTCTAGATGTGTTTCACCAGTCCTGAGGAAAGGGCAAGGGCTGTCTCCCTGAACCTGTTGGCAGCACTTCTCCTAAGGCAGCCCAGGACACTGTTGTGTTGAATTATTGTCACTTTGGATCTGTTTAAAAACACAATATATTTTAAGACACAATATTTAAAAAGATGTACTTCAAGCCACTTATATTTGCCCTTCATATATGCTGTTAAGATAGGTGTTTAGGTATTTGTCCTATCTGAATGATATCTAATTTCATAGGAAGTTTTCTTCACAGCCTTTGCAATAATTCAGACTTTAGGAGATAAAGATGTGAATGAGAAGTCTGGCATTATTATAGCACAAATGGCTTTTCTAAGTTATGGTCTGGATGTGATTTTGTAAGAGTTCTTTGCAAGGTTATAGACCATGAAGAAAAGTCCCCTTCTTCTGCAAAAATAAGATATTAAACACTGAAAAATTATTTCTAATTAATAATCCATTCGGATTGGGATTTTATTTAGGTATCAATGTAAATATTTCCAAGTTGTTCAAACTTTAAATTGCATTAAAATATTGAGACTCTATATTATCCTTTGTTATATCAAAATAACACATCATAGTATTTGATTGCTGGAAAATAAATTCCTGATCACATCAGTTACAGACTTTCTAATAACATATTAATAAAACTAAACATTAGAAAAAAAGTAAATCATTAACTACAGATTTGAAATACTAATGATAATTTCAAAATCTATTATTGAAGAGCTGATGTTTTAAGGATGTACTAAGGATCTTTTTTTTTTTTTTTTTTTCTTATTCTTATTCTTGCTATCAATAAATACCCAGCTGGTCATTATCTGTTGGTAAGCATCACTTTGAAGAGGTTTATATTTTACACCTAATTTTCTGATTACATCTGACTTTTCACAGAGACTATATAAAAATGGCTAGGAAAAAACAAACTTTGGAATACAGAAAAAAAAAAAAAAGAAATAACAGCTTCCATGGAACAGGAAAAGTTAAATGGTGATGAACCAACTTTGTGTTTATCATGAGTGAGCTCAACTGGTTTAAATGAGCTGGATGTTGAGAAATAAAGAGGAAACTGGGAATGAAATTATGCCAAAAATGAACAGCCCAAGGATGCTAACAGAAAAATAAAATGGTGCAGGTCTGCCTGACACAAGTAATCAGAAATCATTTATGTTCCTGGGTGTATCATCATGTTGCTTTGTAATCATAATCTTCCTGCATAGCGGCTTTTCCATCTGCAAAAAGGTGGTATATCCTTTGAACATTTACTGGGTGCTTTGAGATATGTTGAAGCTACATAAGTGTAAAATATTAGTATAGCTAGCATTGCAGCAGAAGCTGAGGTTTTTCAAATCACATCATAAGTGTCACAAACATAGGCATGACTGTGCCACCTATGCCCAGTATTGCTTTGCTCCTCATGCAGTTTACTGAACTGTTCAGTCCAAGGGGAATATTCAGATATGGAACTATAGCACTAGCTGAATTTCCTCACCAAAAGCTGTGAATTCTTCTCTTCCTCTGTCTTCTATATCTCTATTTCATCTTCCTCTTTTGAAAATAAGGACAGCTGTTTTCTTTTTATTCTTCGGTTTATTAGAATTCTGTCTTCTCTATGCTTTAATTTCTCCCCCTCCCCCAGGAAAATTTAGCTTATGTTCCAAGATACCAGTGTTGGTATCCTAGCATTAGTGTTAACATGAAATATTTGGTTTAGTACCTATAATTCAGACTGGCTGTGGTCATTTCTGGTTTTAACCAAGGAAACTTTTATGGTACCTGTCATAGAAAGTTGATTAGAAAGGAAAAAGCATCAGCCAGCTACTGTCTCCTGACTTTGGAGTTACTGAGTGTATCACTTCTTACCATTTGAAGCTAGTCAGGATTGTTCTTGAGGGCTAAAATTATTATCTTTATGTTAGACCACTACTAATCAACCATTAAGGTAAAGTCTGTGCTTTAAAAGGCAGGTTGGTGGAGCTTTTAACTTACACATGACCTATTCTGTAGCTGCTGCAGCCAGGAATGGCTACTAGATAGATCAGGAAAAAAAGCCAAACAATAAAATGAGAACACCATTTAACTAATATTAGAAAATAGTACTGGAGTAAAATTTTTTTTTTTTTTTTAAACAGACTGTGGCTAGAAGGTTTAATGAAATTAAAAGTTCTTTAATCATTTTTGGGTGAGAGTGGTGTGTATCCTCATCCTGAAAGATAGTCGAGTATAGTGAAAAGAGAACCATTTGTTTTATGAAGGATCCAAAAAAACCAACCAATAAGTAGTTCCTAATAAATTCACGTTGTTTCCTGGCTATATTTATGCATAGATGTTGCTCCTTCTAACATGTACGTCTACTGTGTTTCCAGGAATAAGTAGGATACAAGTACTAAATAAACAAACAAACAAATAAAACCCTAAGAAGATTGATGGCCTGAGCGTCATAAAATAACAATAAAATATAGCCTAGAGTCGTAGTATGTCTTTTCTTAGAAAAAAGGCAGAAATAACAAGCTTTTGGCATTCCTTGAAGATAGCTAAGGTATCTGTGTAGCCTGGATAGGCATTTTGACAGTGGCCAAATATTGGGGTAATGCCACAGTTTTTCTGAGATCGGCCCGTGGAAAATGACCAACCTCAGTAACTCATGCTGGAGAAGTTTCCACATCATCAGCTCAAGCACATCCTTGCTCACAGTCCTAGTGAAGAGCTCTGTGCAGCCAATTTGGTTTGTCCTCTTCCAGAGATTCCCCTCCCAAATGTGACTCTTTGGGCTGTTTGTGTCTAGCCCTGTGAGCAGCATCACGTGGCTGTTATCCCAGTCCCTTTTAGAACTGTGTTTGATTAGAAGAGCTAATAAGATTAATTGTGCAATGCTGGTATTCAGCATTGCCCCATTTGAGAAGAAGATAAATCACATGGTCAGAGAAGCATATTGCCTATGTCAAACAAGCCAACTGCATTGTTTCACTTACAGAGGAGAAAAATTGGATTTGAATACTATCGCATCTCAATGAAGGTGGGTAGTAATGAAGCTCAGGTCCACAAAAGGCACATTTTATTGTTAGGAATGAAAAGGTAAGGAGAAAGCACAAGCAGGATTTGCAACACTGGGCTCACAATCTTGACAGCAGGCACATGGAAGAAAAGAAAGGACTTCAAGAATCCTGAAAAAAAAATGGGGAAAAAAATGGAAAAGAAAAAGACAAAGAAAGAAAGAAACAAACACAAAACTCCCAAACCACAGGAACCTGAATGCTGTCTTCAGCAAAGTGATAACTAGTTGAGAGCACACAGCTACTGAACTCTGGTGATTATTAATTCTGCCAAGAAACAGGAGCAACCAATGTAAGTAAATTAAATTGAAGCAAATGGATGCACACTACAAATGGGACAATTTGTCCAAAAGGCTTTTGAGAAACGTTAATGAAGATTTTTTGCAGGGTAAGCCAGTATAATTGTGCTGCACTGTATATTGATTATACAGGAGAAGAAATCTAAGCTAAGGCTTCATGCTGATAATATCTTGTCAAGAAGGGCTAAATGTTGTTTCTTGGACTATTTATATTGGAAATTGAAGTTCAGCTGCCATTTTTTATGCTTCTTTTCTTATTTTTCATTATGAATTTGGGACAGTAGTTAGATATCATCTGTAAACATCATCTATGTTGCTGGTTGATTTTACAAACAAAATTATATATCATTGTCAAGATACAGCCTTCATAGCTGGAGAGAGAAAAACTTAAGCCACGTAAAATCATCTGACCTTCAATGGTAAATAAAAATTACACTCCTCCACTTTCTAAAAATATCTATTCAAAACAAGGGAAAAAATCAGTATTTGGGGCGATAAAGTTCTAAAACAGAGCTTAGCATTAATCTGTTTGAAATACTATTATCTTTTGTTTGAAGGAGGTTAGTTCTTTTCTGTTGGAATGCTTTTATACTATATGGAACGGAAAAGAGAGGAATGATTGAGCATAGCCACATTATGTTTAGAATAAAGAGCCTTGTGATCAGTGGGTGAACTGCAATCTCTAAACTGGTTAAAAACCACTGCATCTGCTCTCAATCAAGGTGCAAAATATATACGTTTATCCCATCTAGATGTTTAAGTGACAGCACCCAACATCTGGTGTAAGATTTCTTACACTAAAACTTGCCAGTGAGTCACCAGAATTCCAGATGACAGTTATTGCTCCTTAGTCAAGTACCAGGAGATAACATATTGGCCTAATAAGAAGACATTCTGTCTTCAAGGAAAAAAAATAATTTTTATTATAATGAAGATATATGGCTAGCCTATGATTTCAACAAGGAGGAAACAGGGTTATTTTCAGAAAAATTAAAATCTATCTGACTTTCTGAGGCACAACAAAGTGAAAATTGGTTTAAAAATTAAGACATTTCTCTAAAATGAAGTATTATGCTGATGAAGGCTCTGGCAGCATGGACCTAAGAGATCAACATGTCAGGGCAGAACAGCATCTGGATCTGAATGAGACATCTTCTGATCTAGCAAGAAGCATGTGTAGATTAAGCAATTTTTCTCTTTCATTTTCTCACTCATCTTACAAAAACATCAATAACTTACTCAATTGGTAACTGTGTGTCATGGTTTAACCCCAGTTGGTAACTAAGAGCCACACAGCCTTCCTTGGTGGGATGGGAGAAAGAATCAGAAGAGTAAAAATGGGAAAACTCATGGGTTAGGATAAAGAAAGTTTAATAGGTAAAGCAAAAGCCACTCACGCAAGCAAAGCAAACCAAGGAATTCATCCACTGCTTCCCATCAGCAGGCAGGTATCTCCAGGAAAGCAGCACTCCATCACACATAAAGGTTACTTAGGAAGACAAATGCCATAAACCTCCCACTCCTTCCTTTTTCTTCCCCCAGGTTTATATTGCTGAGCCTGACGTCTTATGGTGTGGAATACCCCTTTGGCCAGTTGGGGCCAACGGTCCTGTGTCCTCTCCCAACTTCTCCTGCACTCCCAGTGTACTTATGTGCTGGCACATGTAAAATGGGATAAATTCCTCAGTGAATTAATGAGAAATGCTCACCTGTGACTACCCTAGTCAGTCACTTGTTAGATTCACTGCGCAGGATTTTTTTAGCTTAAAATAGAAGCTCTGAAGCAGTGATGCGTACTCTGAATGCTCAGCTCAGCTAAGTATCAAACTCTTGGTACCCTTCAGAGTTTCCTGTTGCTCCATCTGTGGGAATGATTGAATGATTACCAGGAAGAGAAAAAATGTGAGGTCTTTCAGAAAGGACAAATGAATCTTTTCACTTTTGAAGCCTGAATTTAATACCTGCTTCATCATTCACCTTGTCTTGAAGAGGTTCTACATCATTCAGTCATAACAAGGGTTTTAATAAAGAACTAAATTAGAAGTTGACATTGTATAACCCAACTTGAACAGAGTGCAGTGGCTGGACATAAACAGGTGCAAGTCAAATTGCAAGAAAAAATGATGGATGTTAATCTTAATATAAATTAGCCCTGGAAAAGCAGCAACCTTTATGATGAAATTGATTGACAACATTGGAAGAAAACACAGTAAACACAGTTATAGTCTACTTCGTTATCAGCTAGACACTAAAACAATTTCAGCACAGGTAATGATCAATGGCAGAAAGCTTGTTTATTAAATGCAATTAAAGCAAAAGCTCCAAGTTCAGTACTTAAAGTACAATAAAATCCTAAATATATTGGGATTTAGTTTGGAGATTCTCCTATAACAAATATGGTATAGGAAGAATTGAGGAGAGAAGAGGTGTGGAAGTAGAAGAGAATGGAAAGGTAACATTAAAAAGGTCATGCAGCTGGTAAGAATGTAGAAGCAATACAAGGAGGGGGAAACATGACAGGATGACACTTAATTGATTTAAGTTACAATAAAACTGAACAGACATGGTGTAAACCAAAAAAATGTAGGAGCCAAACAAAAAGATAATGACTGTAGAGTATAACATACAATAGCAATTACATGTGAGTTTTGCTGGTGAAAATACTCTAAATTGAGCAGTTCTTTACCATGAAAAGGTAGAATTCAAAAAGAAAGAACAGCTTTCCATACTAAAAATATATCCTTTTACCTTCATTCTCCTGGCCCATTAGACTAGAAGTTAGTCTTAGATAACTTAGATACTTAGAGTAATATAAACTATTACTTCCATGCTAATTCTTTACGCAGAGACTAGAGGATCTGTGTCTACTAAGTGATAGTACCAGAAAGGATATAATTCATCACTAGGGAGATAGCTACTTTGAATTTTCATTATATAAGTAAAATATTTTTTAGTACCATTAAAAAGAATGGATCATGAGTCCTCCACAGGTGCTGGTCCAAATAGACAGGGAATTCAGCAGTAGCCTGTGGAAGGGGAGACAACTTTTAAAGAAATGAAGGAAAATATTTGAGAACTAGTAAGTTACATAGAGTGGTCCATGATATGACTCCTAAGATGGTTTAGGGTTTGTGCTTTACTTTTATTCTGAACATTACTCATCTAGAAGACACTGAAATACAAGTCATCTTGCACAAGCTGTGTCCTGATTGCTGAAACTCAAGCCCACATTAAAAGATGCATCAAGCCAGGACACAGTGATTCCTTTCCCTGCAGGAGATGAGGTCCATAGCCAAGATACTTCAGTACAGCATGCTGAGGCTTGTGAATGCAATAGGGCATGCAGAGGAAGCAGATGACTGAGATGAGAGGAAAGAGACACATTATGTTGATGAAGGCTCTCTGGAAGAAAAGATCTAGCATATTTAAACTAATGCATAGGGTTATTTACAAAGAGGAAGCTTTGAATGCCAGCTTGTCAGGAGAGAACAGCGAATCTCTAAATGACAGGTCTCCTGATCCAACAGGGAGCCTATGTTGAATTGGACTGGCAGGGTAAAGATATGGCAGAACATAGATGCAGCAATAGGGTAGACTGGAAAAAAAAATTAGTTGTAGGGGCAGAGATAAAAATTAGAATAAGTCTGAACAAAGCTGAAAACAAAATTAGAAATACAAGAATAAATGGAAAAGTTTAAGGTGTCTGCCATTACAATAACAGTCCATCTACAGTTTGCATGATCTTTAGAAAGGCTGGCTGATACTACATCAATTGGAAAATGTTACAGCAATTAAGCAACCTCAGTTGTGGCAGAGGAAAATGTGAAATGAAAAAAAAATAAATAAAAGGCAAACAAAAAGTGTTCCAAAAGCTTGCTTCAACTTTACCAAGAGACAGCTCCAAACATGCCACTCAGGTTTTATGTCTCAAATCCTACAGCTAAACTGTGCTATCCCCCAGCAATGCTGACAGCAACATTATGACAGCACCTAAATTTACAGGAGCAGAAGCAGCTCTGATCGCCTAGTCACACGATGTAACCCCAGCATCTCTCAGACTGACAAACAAAAGCAGACAGGTTTTAGAACCCTGCCCATTCCTGGGGCATCAATGTACTGCACTGAGATAATTCTCATCAAGATCTTCATACAAGGTAATAAAAAATGAAAGTACTTAGTTGTAAGTAGTTATCAAATGAGTCACATGGAAGACAGATATTCAACGGAGAGGTTTCCTAGTCCAAGGCTCGTTGAAGTCAGTGAAGTCATTTTATGAATACATGCATAATTTTTTTTTAAATTAAATTTGGTGGTTAAATAAGTGCCAATTTATTTGCAGGTATAGAAATAAGAAAATCTGGTTATTATGAGACTTGGTGATGGTTAGATTTTGAGGTTGGACAGAAATATATTGATTTGTAGAAAAACACATAGAGGTAAACAGGTATCATGACTCAGGGCCACCAGTAATTCAAGGTTCAAGAATTAAATCAAGGTTCAAGTGTACAATCGTGAGAAATTATTTGGGATATTTTTCTTTTTTCTTTATGAACAAGACACAGGAATTGATGTTTGTATCAATGTGATCAATGGCGTACAACAGAGTAGTGCTCCTTCTGTTCAAAAAATAAATGTTCCCCCAAAATTTCAGAGTTTCTATCTCTTGCCATTTTACTTTGTCCAAAGCTTTTAAATGAAATGTATACAGCCTTCTATCAACTCTCTCAAATATTAACAAGTATTAAATAAACTTCATGTTAGAGTATTTATCTGCATTCGTATGTCCAGTGTTTAACTAATTTAGATGCCTTGGACTAATAAAGCCAAATGTTTGCTTGATTGCTTTAAAAAATAGATTAGACAAAGAAAGAACCAAAGAAAATTTTATGGAAGTGATAACTTTGCCACTGTACCATTAACAAATAGTGGTAGTAATTTGAAAAAAATAGGAATTTTAAAAATATGAACCGGTTATAACAGAGAAAAAAAGTTTGATAGGTCAAGTGAGGAAAACACCATAAGAAACAATTCTGCACCCACAGACCAGCAGTGTGAGAGGTAGTCTAGCAGTGTGTCAAGGTAGACACTGCTTTCCTCATTTTAGAGCTCAAAGGGCATTAAAGTCTCAGTTTGGAGACATGTCTCAGTTCCAGGAAAAATTATAAAACCCAGTTCCCTGCAGGAGTTTTTAATATGATCACTAAAAAAAGATTTCTGGCAAGGTGGTAATATTTAGCTGAACTTCTATGAAACACCATTCATGAAAAGCACTCTTAGTCATCCAGACTTCAAGGTTTCTCTAAGATGCAGCTGATTTCTTCTATCAGCTGTGAAATACCTTCATGCATTACCTGCCGACTAATAGCTCATAACTTTGTGCAACATATCCTGTCCTGAGTAGTTCAAATAGCAACACCAATATTCATAGCATAAAGTCAAGGATGTCATTGTTATCATTCTCTGTATCTTTACAAACAACTTTATTTTCCATAATGAAAATGACCTCTAGGTAACAGGCACAAAATGTCAATTTTTTAATATGCCACCTTGGAGAGATTTTAAATAGTTCAATTGTCAAGTCTATATGATACCTAAAATACCCATATAATTTATCCTTACCTGGATTGGAAACGTGTCCTGTCCTACCGATTTCTGAAACACAACCAATGACCCTTTATCAAACAGTTTTTGTAATACTGTGATATCAAAGTTACTTTCCTAGACCACACTCATAATAAGTAGCAATTTGTAAACTACAACATGCAGAAACTTGAAGCCCACTTCTCTCTCACCCTTATAAAGCCATCAACCGTCTTCATCAAGCCAAAAGAAGCTATCATGCCCAGTCAGCAACTCAGATGACATCACATTTCCTCTGAGGGAAACATAAGGTACACACCTCCACAATTAAAAGAAGCTTTTACCTAGTAGGAGCATTCCACCAAAGAATTAGATTAATATTTTAAAGGTGTTTTACTGTTTTGAATCACATTAGAATTTAATTTAACACAAGAAGAACCCCATGTCCTCATACTGCTGCCACTCCCCCAAACAAACATCAGAATCTGTGCTGGAAAATATATTCTTCCAATAACCTTGTCACTAAATTCATCTTTCGAAACAAGCTCTCCAGAGTCTGATGTACACTGAATGAATCCAGGTTCTGCTTCAAGTAATCATTTAAGCTTGCCAAAGACCTCCACAACCACTGCAAAAATAGTCCCTGCAGCAGAGCCATCAAAATCCTCAGACTCTTTACTTTCATTTCTTGAAAGATACTATATTTAAGCTAGTGTACTCAGTACTGGTACTGAAGTTATGCGTGTGGAAATAAACAACCATTATGCACTAGAATAAACTCATACAGAAAATCAATAAAGGATGGAATGACCCAGCCTCCAGTAGGGGAAAAAAAATTTCTGAGAAAATAATTCCTTGATCATTTCAGTCTAGATCTTGACAAAATATCTTACAAAGATGAATTTTTGAACTATGTTCATAATTTTACGAAATAGCAAAAATCATGGATTCAATAGTTCTAGGGAACAAGTACCATCCTCCAACAATACATACACACAAGTGCATGCAGAATGTGCAGCTCACCTATATTTTAGCTGACTCTTTCCCACTCTCTGGCAGATAACTATCTTATCTCCCTCACTGCCATGTTAAGATCCCCTTTTCTCTCTTTTCTTTCAGGTGGTCTTGCTGATATAATATCTAATTAAGTCTAAACCAGTTTGTTCTCAAATAGTATTTATCTTTAAAGTTTGCTTTTTCTGCTTCAGACCTGAAAGGCCTGCCTGCCCAAATACTTAGTTTCCTCCATATAATATACTATCTACTTACAAATTTTGCCTGCCTGGTGAGAGCAAATTTTTTCCTCTCTAAAACTTTTCAATTTTAAATGATCCTTATCAAAACTGGAAACCAAATCTCTTACAACTGTCGTATTTTAGGTATCTGAGTTTACTGGTACTCATTCTTTACCTGATCTGTCTCAGTATCCCATTCCCTGTTTGTTGGTAGAAGTATACTGAGCAGTGTTGTGCATGGCATTGATGGCTGATGAACCACCTCTATAAAGCTCTTGAAATAAAAAAGGGATTATTGTTATTATCTAAGCTGGCTTCCTGCTAACAGATGTCATAGTGCATTGCCTCCTCATTTCTGCAAAATAAGATTGTTTTGTTTGAGTTATAGTATATTTTTAGGTACCTGTCTTGGGATGACTTTGCTCTATTTCATCTAACTATTGCTGCTTAAAAATTGGGCATGTAGTCTAAATTAGTCATGTAGGCTCCCCTCTGGCTTCTGTGGGCTCCATATTCAGTGGTATTACAGACCTCTCTAGAAGGTGATTCATCCCATTCTGAAATAAGTGTTTAAGACAGGTGAGACAGTTTGCTTCCACAAAATTGAGAAGTTACCACCTCCTTTGGTAACTTGTTTGAGTCTTTGGTTGCAACTTCCCATTACAAATATTTCACTGCATTACTGATCTCAATATTCTAGTGTCAGACTTCAATCTTTATGTCAGCTCTTTACCAGCTTATTTTTTTTTAGTTTTGTTGGGAAGATACTTTTATGTAATATGCTGAAAAACCAATTGTTTTTCTTTTATTGGACTCCAAACTTTTGTTACGCTCATGTAGAAAATTAGCAGTGTTATTTGGATGTCTGGAAACTTAAAGTTTTACAATGACTTTCAAGTTGAGTTCATAGGTTCAATAAAGTAATTTATTTTCTTCATTAAGAACACTGACCAGATGGATATATTAATGAGTTAATCCTTTTAAAACCTTTAGAAATCTTTGTTCAACCTTCAGTAAATTGCAATTTGAAAAAAAAAAATAAGAAAAAAAAAGAAAAAAAAATGTGCTAGTCCCATTATTAAATAATAGCTTTATTCTGGCTATTTTCCAGTCCCTGCAGGCCTTATTCAATCAGTGGGAGTTTGTCTAACTTTTTTTATGGTACTTCATCCTGCTTGGAAGTATGTTGTGGGGTCCTTATCAATTAGGTGTTTCTAACATTTCGAACGATCATTCCTGGTCTACTCTGTAGACTTCCTACTTCTTTGTGCTGTAAAAGTGATACTGGCAAATATCCATTTTACTCATTTGTTGGAATAGAGGTAGAATAATTGTTTAACCCCCGATATGGGTCACATTTTTTATTATCATTCTCAGTAAATGAGCTGCATAAGGCATTGCACAGACTCCTTTCCTACCCTAAGGAAAAATTGGTATTTTATTAAAGCTATGGACTTAAATTAACCCGTTCTAATAATGACTGCCCTCCTAAACATAGTGAAGCAAGAAACAGTTTCACTCATGCAGTGATGTAGCTGCGCAGAAGCATTTATATATAGAAGGGTTAAACAGAAAAAGTGATCAATTTTCTGCAGTAGAATTCTTGATTTGCAACCATTCAAAACTTCAGCTCTGCACTGGAAATTTAGGACAAATACTGCAGTGAACACTAAGAAATTCTGATACACATTGTTCATCTATTATCAGTTTGCCTGTATCTGCTACTAAGGGTTATTTTGGTCCTCGTCACTATATGTATTCCAGTCAATGCAGATGAAGCCTATAGATGGGTTTGAACACCTTTGTTGCATACTGGATCCCAGTAAAGCAATGGATCAGGTGATGCTTATCCAAACTGATATTGTAGTATATCATCTCTAATGTTTGCAAAAATAACTGAGAACTAGACAGTGTCTCCCCTGGACCCAGGAATTTAGTTACTTCCTCTCATGTAGTGGCTTCCAATTCTTGCAGAACTCTTGCCAGCACAGGGCCATGATATCAGTCATTGACAAACTGAAAGTAATTTCATTTAAGACAGCAGCTTCCAACCTGTGCCACAACATATACAGATATTCAACAGGAAACTTCCACCTGACCAGGGTATTCCTCACCTATTGGAGCTGCTGCAGGCTTTGCCATTGAGGATGAACCAAAACAAGTATGGTATTTCAGACTCAAATGTGTCAGCACCTCCCGGTGCCCTGGATGATGATAGCTCAGCTTCAGAAGAGCTTGCAGCTCAGGCACAGAATTTTTCAGACGTGTCCGTGATGTTTCCGATTCTGTTCATTGGCAGTTTCTCTGAGCCTTTATTCTCACTCCAAGAGTCAGACCCTGCAGACATTTCATGTGTTGCACTTATATATGAACTCTAGTGTGCTCCGAGGCTTGACAAAACATGGAGCATTGCAGTGCAGAGAAGGAAGAGAGTTCTTGCCAGAAAACTGAACTCACACTTGAAACTGCAGCTGCACAGCCCAGTGCTCACTGCCTACTTGCTGTCCCTTGGATAAGGTTCAGTTTGTGACTGTGACTGGCTAATTCAGGACAGACTGTGGCAAATAAATCTAAAGGTCTTTATGCTCATCTGCTAGATTTTGTCCTAAAATAGATGAGAAGTACTTTCAAGGTCAGGTTCCGCAGAGATGTTATAAGAAATTCTTCTTGCTCCTCTCAGCTACCATCTTCCAGAGCAGATCTAGTAATTGACTTCACTGACAAATCTAAATTTGTTCATCCTCTCACTCAAGTGTTTTTTCTTCGCTATATCATTTTTTTAGCATATTAAGAACCTAGGTAGTAACAGTTTACCTGTATAACGTTATGTTATTTAGTGCTATTTACAGTGAATAGACAGTTAAGTATTTTCTTCATTCTTGTAACTTTGCACTATCTCTCCAGTTGTGTCCTGAGGGTTCAGTTACATTTCACTGACAGCCTCTGAGTCAGGGCCAGCCAGCTTTCACTAGGATCTACTGGATCCCTTTACTCAGGCTACTTGTTTCAGAGCTCTTCTGGGTACCTTTACCTGGGTCTGCCCAGCCGGCTAACCTCTTCATGGCTGGGAGCCGTGTGCTGCCATTATGTGCTGCAGCTGCTCTCCGAGTTGTTTGTTTCCGCTGATTGAAAATAAAGATCATCTGAGTCCCTGTTCAAGCCTTCCTTTTTAATCGGGAGGTATGAAGCAGGAACTCTTCCGTCACGAGCAAGAGTGCTGCAGAAATGATTGTTAGTGCTAGTTTAGCATCTGTTTCATGTTTGTGGTTTTTGAACAGGCATAATCCTGATACTTTTTGCAAATTTTGCTGACTCTCTGTGAGGACTGACTATCTTTTGCACGGATGCAATGCCTAATTGTTTTAGTGATGCTAGTTTGGGTTGCTGTTGTATGCTCTAAAGTATCCCAGTACTTGTGCGTCTAAGAATGCCCACATAAATCTCTCTCTTGTCCCCGTGCATCCTGAGGAGAAGCTGAAGAAAGGTGTGTAGCTTCCACGTATGAGAGTAAAGGGTGGTAAGTAATAGTCAGGTGAGTAGGCATATTTATATGGAATGCGTTCAACTCAAATATCTGCAAAATGAGTGCCGATGTGAATAAAATAAGAAACAGTAAATAAGCACAAGATCTTTGGTAGATCTCATCATGCAAAGGGAGTTCTAGCTTTATTTATTCCATTAGTATAAATAAATTGATAGTGTTCAAAGCCAGAACCCAGTATAACTGATCAAGGTGCACATTTTAATTATTAGCCAGGGGTCTGTTCCTCTAATTAGGCTTTCCTCCATTTTCAGTTCATGTACCAGCTTTGGTGATGGCAGAGAAAGGCTGATGCATGTTTGGGAGGAAAAAAAAACCAAACCAAAACCAAAAAACAGACAAAAAAAGCAGACAGAAACAAAAGAGGGAAGGAGAGGGAATGAGCTAATCAGGCATTAAGTAAGGACCTTGCCTTGCTTTTGTCTGGGAAATGTCTGAAGGGACCTTTTCTTCATGCCATTTGGGAAGAGTATCTGAGGATACTTAAAGTCTGCCTCAGGATAAAGCATGTCCTGAAGTCAGATGAGAGAGATCTTCTACTGAAGCCACCTTGTTGTTGTAATACATTCATTTTCTGTGCTTTGGTTTTGTAACTGAATCACTTCAAAGGTGATTGAGGGATATGGGCAAAGGAAGAATTACACTAATGAATGCATGTGTAACAGAGACATTAATCAGAATTTTAGTCACTTCCTGATTAGGGGATGAGAAAGCAAAGATTTGAGATAAACTGCACACATGAAAAGGAATATCTGACATTGTTGTCTAATAATGTGATCAAAGGAAAAATTAGCAGAGGTGAGCAAAACTCAAAGGCTTTGTAGAACCTGCCTGCTTCTGACTGCAGTCTCCTGCCCTCCTGCTTTCAGATGAAAAGCAGGTGGAAGAGCAATAATTGATAAGCTTGGTTTTGAAGCACTTATTTAGCAGTAATCAACAGTTCAGGTTTAATTAAACACATATAAAGTATAGGGAACAGTGGAAGAGACTTGAATTTTTTGGTTGCACTTATCAAATGCCACTGAAGTCAGTGTAATAGGGTTTGTACATGTGTATTTGCATATTTTAGCATTAAAGATAAAATCCAGTAAAGTAATAGAAGTATAACTACAATAGAAGTTGTTTAATTTTAAAGAAAATAAGGGTAACTTTGTCTTGAAGTTCTTCAGAACAGGAGGTAGGAAAATGAGTAATAACTTTTGCTGCTTGGGGTGTTTGCAGTTACATGCTGTTTGTTATTAACAAAGACAATGGGCACAGCAGTGAGTAAAATTCCCAGACTTGTTTTAGAAGTTAGTATCTCTGAGAGATTTACTGGATTTTATTTGTCTGCATTCAGATTGAGTTTTAGACTGATCAATCATATCTGCCACTAATAAATTTTACCACCTGTATTTTAATTGTTAGCTAAATAGACTAAGACCTGCTGTGACTTTTCTTTATTTTTTTTCTTATATCTTTTTATAAGTATGTTAGTGGGAAAAAATACAGATATTGTTGTAACATAAAACAGTCTCTTATGCACTGATACAGAGCTTGGAAGTGATGAATTGTAGGTGGAGCCTTACCCAAATTTGACAGTGAGGAAGACTAGTAGGCTTTAAAATTGGTGGGGTAGATGAGGGTCACAGGTTGACAGACTAAACATATAAATCTTCCCCAGCAATAAGGAGAAAAAAAAATAAAATAAAAATTAAGCTGTTAAAGTGACTGATAAACCCAAAAGGAACTTGTAGCCAAGCCTTCAGAAGGGGTTTCAGTGGGGTGCCCTAGGCTAATGAACATTGTTCTTGCTGAGTGTACTGCGGTTTGTCATTTTTTTGGTCTTATTTAAAAATAGCTCTTCAGATTAACTGGACACCTTCCTTTGAGCTACCGAAAAGTAGTTGCCTTTTGAAATGACAAGATAATTAGACAGTGGTATAAAACAAACAGTAAGTCTCACTATAACTTCTTATTGCTAAGGTACCACTTGTCTAATTACATGCAGATGTATTTGCGCTTACTGAATCATTAGTCTTCATCAACATACAAAGGGAAAAAGCAACTCTTGACTCTGAGCTGCCACAAATAAGACACATGGTATTTTCCTGCTGTGCCAGTCAGTACATGAACTTTACTTTTTTTTTAAAAAAAAAAAAAGCTTTAGGTGATTGAGTGACAAAGGAAACTTGCCCTGCATCGCTAATATTTAATTTCTTAAATACTAGCTGGTAAAATTTTGGGAAATATTTAAAAATCTGCAATATAGTAAGGAAAATTTAACACACAAAAAAACAAGCAACCAAACAAAAAGCTGTAACTCATTGGAAAACTGTTCTCTCCTCTGTGTAATTGCCAGATATCAGTTCTTTGTTGCACAAGCTTTAGGTTGGTAACTTTCTTATTCAACCCCCAGCAACAAGTTTAATGTCTTGTTTCCTGCTGTCTTTTGTAAAGGCAAATCTTTCTATGGGGCAAAGTGCAACCTACTAGTCAGCTTTATCTCTTCTACTTTCACCTGCTTCTTTGCTGATCTGGGCTTCTGTGACTGAAAACAGGACTTCATTATTGTATTCTATTCAGATAAAATATTTTCCTCTGGTTTAGGATTCTTGAGTGGGAAAACATAATAAAGATGTCATACTAAGTCTCTACTTCCCACCCTGATTTGAAGCTACAGAATCCACATGTAAAACACATGCGTCGTTATGCCATGAACATCTCAATTTTTACTAATAGAAAATAATTTGCTAGAATGGGTGAATGTGGATGAATTAAGTTTTTTGAAAGAGGATGGGTTTCCTTAAAATTTTAAGGTGATAAATTGCGGGAGCACATCCCACTTCAGGTTATTAGATCTGTTGACCTTAACGTCTTCTTATGATGGTTTCCTGTTTCTATTTAACTATGATTTTTGTCCTGAAGAAAAGAGATATTATATATGCCACTGCGTGTGTTGAATGTTTCCTTGGTGCCATTCTGTGGTATTTGCAGCCCTCTTTGACATTATCAAATGGATTGACATTTCAAATATTTGCAGTGCTCAGCGGGTACTAATTCAGTGAAGGTGAACCATGGGTTGCTCACATAGTGGCACAGCAAGTGATGTGTGTCTATTTAATCACAGCTGCCGAAATGAGATCAAAAGGCACTGTGTTGTTAAACCCTTAAAGCTGCTGTCACAGCAGAGAGATCAGGAGGGGCCCACCGCAGGAAGCAGAGTGAAGAGGAAACTTGGGCTTGCTGTTAATGCAATTCCGCTGTCGGCTGTGGCTCTGTCTGCTTTAAGTGGAGGTGACTAAAGGAGGATGGCTGTGCGGATGAACTGCACCTGCCCAAAACTTTCTCCCATGTGGATTAGCCCAGTGCCAGGAGGACCTGTAAATGTTTGTGTCATCCATTCTTCCTTTGATAAGTGAGACTTTTTACCTCTCTTTCGGTAGTATTTAATTTCATTAGTTTTTTCTCTGAAGCAGTCCTTGTTCAGCTTTTAGCTGGTGTTTTGCACCATGCCGAAGCTTCTTGCAGCCTTAGAATTCAACCACAGCAGACACTCATTCACCCTGGACCAAGATCTCCCAGGTCGATTTTCCTTCACTTGCTGAGAGCATGCATTTACTGCACAGCTGCACTACACAGTTTCTAACCAGGAGAGGGCAATAGCATCCACCAGCTGCTGCGCCGGAGCGGAAGGCTTATAATAAGTGAGGTAGATGGTGGCGCAGAGGGTGAGTGGAAATGCAATAAATGTTGCAGAAAGATTGCCTGTCTACTTTAACTATTCTCCAGTCAGTCACATTTTTAGAAGAATTAAGCCTGTCATCTTTTCTAAGGATTATGCTTCAAATTGGCACTGATTCTTAACATTAGTTTTGATTTAGTTGATATCTATTTACAGTGCTCCTTAATAATAGGAAGCTTGAGTTTTCAGACAGGAACTCTTACAGTCCTTTTTGTGTGGCTCCTCTTTGCCATTCCCACTTCCATTCACTAGGTCTTGCTGCCCCATCCACAAAAAATGCTAGTTATAGATCACAGGGCCTTAAGTCTCTCTTGTGAGGCCACTATTTTGTCAGTGGATTCACTGGTTCAGGAGCACTTTCTTTACACTGAAGATGTTGTCTCCTCCCAAAGGAGACATAAATAAATCTGGCAGGCAGAGAAGCAGCCAAATTAGCAAACCTTGAGATTCCTTATTTCGTAACTATGTGAATACTTTCTACTCTGTCAGACTGAAATACCGACTGTTCTGCAGTATCCCAAAGCTATGGACTATAAATAAGGTAAAAGCAAAGAAAATGCTATAGCCTGTGTGGGATAGCAAAATAGTCTACAAAGCAAATTGAAAACTAGCTAGACTTCTTTTTTTAAGGTACAATTCTTTTACTAATGCTCCCCTGAGGAATGCTGTAAATGCCATTTTTCTCACTCTTACTTAGAATTGAACTCACTCACAATTATGCATAAGTATCACTCATTCTATCATTGTTTCTATTTATTCTATCATTATTATATTTACAAAAAAAAATAATCCACCTGCTCCCAGTAGGAATATTTATTATTTAAATTAAGAAAGATAATTGCAACTTTAATATTCCTGTTTTTTTTCCTTGATACCAAATCAGAATGTTAATTTCAAAACCCAATAATTGTTAAACAATGAAAAGGAAAAATGTGAAATCTTATGTTCAAACTATTATTTTTCTTTCTGAAATTGTTACTATGAGTAATGCCTCAGCTACAATTTACTTCACTTTATGAAAGGGATTGGAGTCCTAAAATTACAAAGTTCTGAAGCAAATTCTCTTCTCGTTTACTATTCAGGATTCTGTTGACTTGACTGAAATCACTCATGATATGTGAAGGTACCTCCAAAAGAAGAATCTTAAACTGTCTACCAATGTCTGAATGACAATGACAATATGGATATTCTGTAGAAATTTTAAACATGTTATTTCTGTTCCACACTGTCTCTCATTTATATAACTTTTTCTTTCTATTACCTTTATTTAGGATAAATTATTTAACTATCATCAGACTGAATATGGCAAGTTCACCTTCTTTACCCCGTAAATAATTGGAAAATCTGTATGATGAACACATACATGTTAGTTATTATTTTCATGAACAAAGAAAAGTAAAGAGAGGAAAACACAGATACGTCAACTCAAGATGTTTTCTGCAGAACCACTGGTCTGGAACTGTCTAGGAGACAAATATTGCAGTCTTGCCATTGGGGAGCCAGATGGCATTAAATGTTTTAAAAATGTGTAACAAAAATACTAGAAACGGAATAAGTGAGTGACATCAACGAACACTAATATTTTTGTTTTCTAAGAACAAATTAGAGTTTATATCTGAGCAAGATCAAACATCACACATGAAATACCATTTTAAACAACAAAAAAAAAAGAGTTAACTTTTCATAAAAGTTTAGGCCGTGAGGCAGATAAAAATGAAGGTGACCTTCAGCACCTTCAGAGACAGAAATCAGTGTGTGCCTGTATGCTGAGGTCTGTCCTGCCAGCCTCTTCTATCCACAAAATACATATGCAGATTCAGTTCTTCTAGCAGTTTTCGTTGTGGTAAGCTGAACCTCCATGCCTGAAAAGGATCTATAATCAGGAAGTGTATGCTTCTGACCACTTTCAGGCTTTCCAAAGGTATAAATTTGGATTCCAGTCAGATTTCAGTGAAGGACTGAATTGGTTCTTATTTTGTATGAGTTTATTAATCTGTAGGTACCTTACTTTCCTATTAGTAATTACAAGAAAAAGAAGATGCAGTGCTTCAGCATTTAAGAATCCCACTGCTGCTCTAACATATCCAGATCCAGCATTCTCTAATGTATTCAGATCCAGCATTATATTTAAAAGATTTTATCTCAACATGTGAAAACATAGATCAGACTCTCCCTGATATGTGATCTAGTTAGAGTCCTTAATCTACCAAAAAACCCATTATGTTTCTCCAAAAGAAGTTTCACCTTTTCTATAAGACAGCAGGACACCTAACTCTGTTAGCCTACAGGATGTTAACAGCAGCTATCAGGTAACAACAGCGCGGCATGAAAGCTTTCCGTAAGTCTGTTGTGAAGATGGAAAATTTATCAAAAGCATTCACTTACAGGGCTACTTCTGGGAAAAGCAAAGGCAGTCACCCGAAGCCCAGATTAAAATTCAGATCTATTTTTTCACTTCCATCATGCAGCTGAATCCTCCCTCCTTTATTTCATGGAATGAGTTGCCACTGACCTATATTTCTCTCCCTCTGTCGTAAGCAGATGCAGGTGATAAAAACAGATATGCACATTCACTTTGAGTGTGCAGAGGTTTCCTATTCGGAACAGTTCCTTCCAAATCTGAAGAAATGTTTACATGCCCCATGGGGAGAGATGAGAAAATAAATCACGCTGCCAGTTCCAAGCTTTACCAGATTTCTGCTGGGCCTTGGGAAGAAACAAGCTTTCTATGAGGAAAGAGCTCTCTATGGTTTAAACAAGTGAACCAACACTGAACCTGCTGCGGTGCAGTCGTAGGATTATGCTGCTGCATAATGAGCACTGAGGTGGGTAACACGTGCATATGAACTTGCAAAGAAATATGCAGATTATAATAAAATTTGAGAACAAACAAATGAACAAACAGAAAAACATGAAAACCCCAGCGAGAAGCTGGGACTGACAGACACATTCAGTGCTGAAGCATCTGTGACAGCTCTTAGTTTCACTTCAATATTTGGTCAGGACTCTGTTACTGCTTCAAGCTGTATCTGGGATGTTGCTTATTTAATATACTCCTGCACATTAATAGGTGTGTTAGCTCCAGCAAACAGAAGCTCCACCAGATAATTTAACACAGAGCCCTCCACTGAATTGCTTTCCTTCAAATAATCATGTTCCTTAACCTTTGCTAGAGCAAGTAGAGATAATGATACAGAGAATGAGGTAAGGTTTTCTATTTATCTAAAGCCAAATCACCTTGCTTTTAAGATCAAATATTGAAGACAAAACTTGACAGTGAAACTCCTATGACTTATGACTCCACACTGGTTATTGGGCTCAGTGCAAGAGGCTCTGCATGATATTTTATGATCTGTGTTTCACAGGTCAGAAGAGATGATCTAATAGTCCCTTCTGGCTTTAAAATCTTTGAATCAGAATCTAAACTAGACTGCAATGGAACTATTTCTCTCTGTGTGCGTAAAACTAAATGTGCAAAATGTTAACAGGTTCTGGGCCCACGAGGGTTCACAGACTTTCTTTTCATTCCCTTTATCCCTCTGAGAATTGACTCCCAAGTGTGGCTTTGCTGGGTTTTTATACCTTCCTTTCTCCCCACCCCTCCCGTGCAAACACCTTCTGCTTACTCAGTTATACTCTGCCTTCAGCTGTGAAATGGCAGACATTGCCAGTCTGAGTGTCTTATCTGAGAACCACTGTGGTCAGGGTTTTTTGCTCATGTGATGACAGGACCCACATGAAACTTTGAACAACTTTCTCTTTCTTTCAATTAATTGTAGACTACTTCTTTGTCACCTCCCTCAGTTCAGAATGTTGAATTCAGAAAGTTGGAGTTATCCAACGCAAAGTGTTTTCTATTTTTTTATAGTTATTCCAATTGCCAATTATATCAAGGCAAACTCTACTGAAGGTCAGATTATACCATGAAATATCCAGTGCCATTTTGGAGAGAACAAATGGAACTACTCACACAGAATCAGACCCTGTGTGTTTGCCTATCCCGGCGATGCTCAAGAAATTCAGACAGATTTTACCCTTTGTTATTTTTCATAGAAAATTGTCTCACTAAGAACATGTTGTTTACTTCATGTCCCTAGTGTTTTCTGTTTCTTATTCATGGAAAATACAGCTGCACAGGTAACTAACTACTTTATTATTTTTCATCATTTCCGCTGGGATATTTCTGCATTGTTTTAGTCTCCAGTGAGAAACACCACCGCGTTGTGTGTAGTATTCATTGTAGAATTAAATGAAGCATGTGTTGCAGCACTTGAGAACAACTGAAAATAATTGAAATGAGCTGTAAACTCTCATTACTCCCATTAAGCTTTATTTTTCATAAGAAACATTGCTGGAGAATTTGATGCCAACCCTCTTGGTTCCTCTTGTGGGCTGGCACAAGACTGGCACACACAGCATCAGAACAAAACAAAACAGAAATGGAAAATGTTGGTATTCTTGCATAACTGAAGGCAACACGGTAAAGAGGCAGGAATTGGAGAGAAGCTGAGGAAGAGACATTGCTTATGCTGTTATGTGGGAGGAGACGGAGCCCTCCACTCTCTGCCTTTGCAGCAGCTGCATTATGAATTAATAAAGAGACACTTTCATGAATATTCACATGAGGTCTTTTTATTAATAATTTATAAGGCCATCAATCAAGCAGCTGCACATTCAACATAGGAAATTGAGGTTAGACCTGTTTTACCCGGCTTTTTGAATTACAACTGGAGGTGCAAGGTGGAAGAGTGGGTGAAGAGGAGATAAAATGTTTATCAGGAAAGGGATGCAGAGAAATGAGATATTTCTACACCGTCTTCCAAAAGTTACTGAGAAAGAGTGTTTGAAATAGAAGTATTTTGACATGTGGGGGGAAAGGGGTGGAAAGCCAAGACAAAATGCAAGTGATGTCTTGTACTCTTTGTCATACAGTACGTCTTTGAGATGATGTAATGATCAGTGGTGGAAAGCTATGATGATCCTCTGATAGCAGGAACACTTTGTACTAGCTGCACCTTGAAAAACTGCTGAACGTGTTGAAGATCATTCATTTCTTTTTAACAAAGAGAGTGTGGAAAAACGTCCAAGCCAGTCCAAACATATCTTCTCTAAAACCTCTAATTCCGTAAGTAAATCTACGGATAAAATAATCCACAAGTTTAAGAGACAGATAAAAAGATGATTAAGGTTATGAATCTCTCCGTGAAACTGTGGTTCACTGAAAGAAGTAGTCTTGTTGGAATGAATATATTGTCCAACTCATATGTATAGGAAACCTCTCCAAGACCTGGATCTATACACTTCTCAGTTCCCAGAGAATCAGATTAATAGAGGGTATGGAGAAGTTTAAAAAAAATTCATCTTTATCTAACCTACAACAGCTGGGCCTTCTTTTTCATGCTATCATTTTCTGCATTTCCCACATCACTATTGACAACTTTCCAATTAAACTAACACAGAAGTTTCCAATCTGTCTTTGGTCAACAGCCCATTTCTGAGGCTTTCCCAGACTTTCCTGGTCTCTCAGATGGTCACCTGAGAAAGATTTCATTCTTTATGCATAAACTGGCAATGATTTAAAAGATGTATTAACTACAAAAACACAGATTATGTCTTACAAATGTATTTTATATGCTGAGGGCAATTGACTGTCCTTCTACAACTGTTTTGGTAAAGTCAGCAATTTTTTTCTTTTCATTGTCACCCTTTGCAGAAACGTCTATCAAAGGTAAGCCTTCTTTTTCTTTCTACACGACACCTTTTCCAAGAAAGCCCATAGAATAGTCATCATTTTCCAGGGAGAAGAGCTGGGGCAAAATAGTACTATAATATCTCTGACATGTGAAGCTGCTGGGAGCTAATTCTCCTCACTAAACGACCTTACATGGTTCAGTAACAATCTGCTGCAGGAATCAGTGACATGGATGATTGTTCTTTGACTTTTAACCTCCAGGTAATAGAGATTAAGTGCTACTTCGATGGAGACGATATTTTCTAACATTGAGTTTCTAATAACTACACTATATTACATCAGAAAAAATAATGGAGTTTACAATAGCAAGCTAACGCTCCTTTTCTCCCTATGTTATAAGCTCCATTTACCTCTGGAACAAATTTATTCAAATACAACGTCCACAGAGTCTGCAAGTTTTTATGTGTTTTGTCATCACACGTACAAGGTAAGATCACTTAATACTCTTGAAACAATACTGTATTTATCAAACCATATTTAAATTATACTCCAGAAATTTTACTAAGGCTAGATGGAAAAGGAATTCATATTCTTTTTTCCTGTAAGGAATATATAAAAACCACAGCTGGCAAATTACTAATTATATGCATTAGGGTTTTTTTATCAGCTAAATAATAGCTTGTTTATACTATAAACCCTTGTTGCTCTTATTAATTGTATTTTCTACTAAAGCATATTTTGGTTTTCCTTAGCAGTTAGTTACCTTTTTCTTTTTTTGATGAATGTGTTATTTTCTGAAATTCTGGATAGTCTTTACTTTGTCACATACTAGAGCTCAGCATTTCTCTCTTTCCATGATTTCTGTTGTCCTCAGTGCTGCTCCCGAATGATTTGCTCTAGGGGGAAGGAATGACTCTACCTTTTCAGGCTGATCAGTCTTTGCCTCGCAGATGAGAAGATGGACAAATACTTTTCCTCATCTTGTAAAGGCTGAAATCTAGGCAATCCATCCTGAACTGATACAACTTCCTCATATCACAGAGGCCAGAAAAGCCTTCAGGAAACACGGTAAGTTCATTTAAGACCCACGCTGCAAATTTTTTTTGGGTACACTTTATTGACCTCATGTGCAATCTACAAGACAGAAACAGACCCTACCTGACTGTGTAGTCTCACGCTGTAGTGCAGTACATCCAGTCATCTCATGCAGGATGTTTTGCAGCACACGATATGGGTTGTGCTGTGACATGTCACCCATAAAGGGCCAGGGTCTGACAGCTGCTGCCCTTCATACAGTGAAAGCTCCACCTAGACCAGCTCTAGTGGACAATGTAACCTGTGCTGGAAACCACCCTCAGCTTCCACGTATCAACAGGGGACACAACTGCATTCACTTTCCAAGGGATGGAGATACTGATAGATGTCTTCTTTAACACCTCCACCAGCAATACCTAGAGGCCACTGTCTGCTGCAGGGAGGAGAAAAACTTTGTATGCTTAATGAGCTGCTTGCTAGCTCAAACTAAATAAAATGTAGTAACTTCAGTTACAATTAGCTGTCCCAAACTGGACATTTGATAAACAGCACCAACAAAAAAGCTGTTATTTCTGCATGTGCCAAAAACCAACATTGCTGCTCAACTTAGGTAAGCTGGGGAGCCTGGGGGGAAAATTAACAAAAGGTATAAATAAATAGAGTAAACTAGGTGGGAAGAGCTTATGAAAAAATTACTTGTCCCTGACTGTGACCCAGAGTAACACAAATGCTGTTTCTCAGGGAGGAAATTTAATCTCTTTTGCCTTCTTAAATGAAAGTAAAAAAGTATACTGAACCAAACTTGAATATTCAGTTGTAGCCAATGACTTCTAAGCAACAGCTTCAAACTATAGGTTCATATATGAAGTAAACACAGACTATATGCAGCATAAGGTTTTCTGAGTTTATCCAAGTTGTTGCATTGGTGAAGGATCAATTCAATCTTGCATTCTGGATGGAGGAACCTTTATGTGAGGTGCAAGTACCCATAATTAAAATAACATTTGACCCCACTAGTGTTATGTTGACATCACATCTACTAATCTGTAGAGGAAGGAAGGAACTTAAGAGGAAATCTAATAACTGTAGAGAATGACCAGATTAAATGAATGGCCATATAAATGCACGTAATATACCAAATAAGGAAGAAAATAGGTGCTTTCCTCTTCTTTCTTTCTTTCTTTTTTAACACACACATTAGGAGTAATAGAAATTTAATGTTCAGGTTTAAAACCAAAATAGCAGATATCGGACAGATAATTACAGTGCATTTATGGTTCAGACACTAAGCCAAAGAGGACAAACTTTTATGCAGGTTTCAGCAGATTTATCCCATTTGGAATTACAGCAATGATTTTAGCGTTAGCAACACACAAAAGAGATACATAATACTAGTTAACACTTGTTATTTAACATATTTGCTGTATCTTTCTGATAAAGAGAACTTTCTTTCCAAGAACATCCATGGTTTTATATAAGAGAAAATAATAGGAAAAGCCAGCCCATTGATAGATTGTAATGATCTGAGGTGATCAGGTCAGCATGAGGCTTGAGATGCAAGCTAAAATTTTCAAAAAAACATTTAAATGAGATTTAAAGTGAGTGCAAAACCAAGTGTCATGTTCAGAAATAGCCTAGATAATTAGCATGAATTTTGTAAAGAAATCATAGGAGATAAATGTCAACTGCCTAAGTCTTACCTGACAACGGGCCTTAAGTATTTAACTTATTTTGTAGGGTTTTTTACTTTCTCCTGTGGTTTTCCATAAGACTACTTTGGACATAAATTTCATACCTGTGTGTACAAATCTTGATATTTCAGAATATAATGCCGACTTTTATGTACTCTTTAAATCACAAGTAGATGTTTACTAATATTTGTCTCTACAATTTATTGTTTTCATGGGGAAAAAAACAGTGCTTTACAAATGCTTGGCAAATTCAAAGTATAAGACGAGGTTCGTTCAAACTGGAAAAAAAAAAAAAAGGATCATTCTTAACAATGACTATTGCAATTCTCAAGGAGCAGAATGGATGGTTTTAAGGTCAGAGAAGAGTGGAAATGGCAAACAGATGTATGAGCCATCATTCTAATTTTTTAACTCACTGATTACTCTGTCTCTTGAGAAATGAAGAGAACTGCAAAAGGAGAAGAAAAGCATTTGGAATAAGCTCATTATCCTCTCTTTACAGCTCCCTTCTCTCCTCCCCCCCAATATACTGCAATAGCTCATTGAGAAGAGAATATAAAATTTACCCTTGACTTTTCTATGATTTCTAATGATTTAAGTCCATATTCATTAATTTTTTTGCATATGTGATATTTTCCCCAAATCCCAAAAGTAAAAAAGCTAATTGTTTTCCCTAGATTTTCTTCTGTCATTTCACCTTTTCCTTTCCTTCTGCTGCTAGGGACATCCTATTGTTTCAGTCTTGTAAATGGTTACTTAATATGTGCAAAGAAAGATCTTTAGAAAGTTAATATATCATGGAAAAAGTAGGTGAGGCTGCTGTGTACTCCCTAAGGGATAACAGACTTCTCTTACATTTCATGGAAAATGATGGTGCCCACATTCAACAGTAAAGTAATAATACCTTATTTTATCAAGTGGAACGTTTAACTTAAGCTGGGAAGACTTGTCATCTACATTGGATTTAAACATTTGCTTTAGAATTCATGTCAAATGGACAAAGAATGGTTAAGGATTTACTGAGCATAACAACTGACGTCCATCTGCTCTTGAGCTTTGATAATATGCCTGAGGATGGAGGATACAGAGAGGACACAGTTTCTGCCCTATGGCCCAAATAAGGCAGGTATAATATACCGTAAACTACCTGACAAATAAAAAGTGGTTTTTCAAGATAGAAATGTATAGAATGTGTAAGCAGCCTGACAGGTAAGGAGATATGAATCTTCACTTCATACATGAAATAACACATCACAGCCCTAGATCCTTTCCATTTAGTAGTGAATATCACTCCTTACAGTGAAGAAAGACCATGCCTTCTGGCAGTATCATTCGTTTTACCCACACTAACTTTAATCTGCATTGTTGCACATTTTCTATAAGCAGTTAATATCAAGTGCATGTACTGTCTTTAAATAAGAAAAAAACCCAAAAGGGATATATCGAAGCATAAGGGTGCATTTGCATTGTGGAATCATTATCACTTTAAGAATGACCGCTTAATTTCATTCTTCTACTATTTTTTTCATTCATTTGATTCTATAGTTCTCTCTATATGGCTTCCTTCTATTCAAGTCAGTCAGCGGGAAAGAAATCATTCTCTTCATTGTTTCTAATACACAGTGCGCATCTAGTCATCAGAACCAGCCACTCAGTTGTCATTGATTGTCCCACTGTGTTGGAGAAGGAAAAAATTCATGCTAGAGCCACAAGTTTCAGTTTCTATCCTTGTCTGGGGTAAAGTCCCCAAGAGGGACTGGAGGTTAAACTGGACAAAGGTCAAGTACTTCAAACCACAGCTGTTTTGCAAGGCTTTTCCTATTTAGTTGTTTTTCCAACACTGTGTTTTTCAGAAAAAGCAGTGTTAGAACAGCATGTCAATGAGCCTTGTAAAAGGCTTTGCTGCATGTACTACCCAGCAGCCCTGGATAGGTCAGGTCTCTTTGAAGTGTCTTTGTGGGAAAGGAGAGAAGAACAGTCTTCAAATCAAGATGCAACATGGATAAATAGTGCCTCTTTCTGGCCCACTACTTTGTCAGAGGTCGCAGAGAGGAGACAGGCGCAGCGTCAGGATGAGAAGATTCAATTCCAGATTACTTCCTTGCATAAAGTCTTACTGTACAGTGTATATAGTCTCACTCCCTCAGGAGCAAGTATTCCAAAACGAAGGGAACTAGACCTCTTTAATCCCCTATTTCTTCCACAAAAATATTTGCTTGCCCATCAGTGTTAGTGCTTTTGGCTGACTCTTCAATGCTTCATGTCTCTTTTTCAGGCCCTAACCATTTCTCCTCCTAAAAAGTTGCTTGTCAGGGAGCTACAGAATTAATATAAAACATACCAGAGACAGCGTAGAGAACCTCGTAAATATCTTAAAAATAATTTATGGTGAATTTACAGCAAAACATAATTGAGTCAACAATTGCTGCATTTATTTTAAAGGGGATTCATTTAATTATAAGAAGTGTATTAAATTATTAGTCCTGTTATCTGCATGATTGCAGGGAACAGTCTATGGAAGAGTTGCAACTGGGTCTGAGAAAACTAAGAATGCATTTGCCTTTTTTAAGGAGGGTGCATTGTGTTATAAAACGCTTACTAAGCAGAAACACTCACCCATTTGGAATGAAATATGGATGATGGGACAGACAACACTCTCAAACAAGTTTCAGATGATATAAAACTGAGAGGAGCAGTTGGTACATCAGAGATACAGGTGGCTTTAAAATATCTCCAGGGATGAAGACAAAAATCTGATCATGACAAGGAGGAATTCCTCAGAGTCTAAAATCAGGAAGCAGCAAAGGAAAACCTTCTGAAGTACAGCCTGCAAAACCACTGTGCAATATGTCTACAAATTGATAAAATACAAATTCTATACAGGCTGCTCCTGTTTTAGATTATATATAAAGTCATTGTTAGACAGGAAACATGAGAAAACATTTTAACTTCTCGTAGGTATGAAATTCAGTGTTTTAAGAGATTTAAAAATCTGTATACTCCAAAGAGCATATGACAGTTATGTTTAGCAAGCTTTGTGTGCGCTGTATGATATCTGTTTCTAAGACAGCATAATCCTGTATGTAGAACCAAGTACAGAATAGTAAATCAAAACCAGACTAAAATAATATTTCCATCAGTTAACACTAGATCAATAGATAGAAAAGCTGCCAGGAAGGGAAATGGCAAGTATGCCATTTTTTCAGGGCTAAAATTTAAGACTTGTCCTTTTCATGGCAATGAAAGTAGCACATCTAAGACTTTGCATTCATAAACCTCAGTATTCTTTTAGCTGCAATTAATTTTTTGCACTACAGACCTGGTTTATTTTCCACCCCTCATTTTCACTCCTGGCTTATGTTTTAAAATTAGTGCATGTCAATGGCTAAAATTAGTACTCTTCACCTGGCTTTTCTTTGCCTGTCTGTGTTGTAGTTAGTCAAGGCTGTGAAAAGACTGCATTGGGTAATTTATATGCGTCTATAAATGAATCTTAGGAAAACTAAAATGCACCAATGTTATTAACTCCTACTATTAATGAAGGATATGGATAGGCAATTGCTCTTCACAGTTATGAAACGAATGTATAAATTTCAGAGACTGTCTGAGTCTGCAGAGGAATATCACATGGAGTAACTCAGCATGAGATTCAGAAAATAAGGCCTTAATAACCATCTCTACATGCAGGAGAGTGGAAATAAAAATCCAAAAATCAGTATTGTTGGATTTCTGGGAGCATGTCAGAAAACAATGCTGCTTTGTGTGATTATATAGTCTGTGTTTCTCAGGACTGTGGTCCAGGGAGCAGGTTCAGTCTATTCGATTTCCTTGGATTCTTTCTTGTTATATTGCCCGTGGACAAGACACTGGAACAGTAATGGGTTTTTTGAATGCACTGATATTTTCATGATACTTTAACATTATATTTTTTTCTGTCTTTCTTTTTTTTAAATTGCTTTTTTTAAGCTTATATGTATAAAGAATGCATGCGTAGCTGGAGGCAATTCCAGCTAAAAATTAGCTCCTTCTGCCTCATTATCCTACTATTTCATGCATCTCTGAAACTCCACATTATACTCTGAAAAGCTTCCTAGAGGAGATTTGTTGCCATAAGGCATCAATCAACATATCTTGTGATTAGCCTCATACTACAGAATAAAAATATGTCAAAATCTTCTCATGAAAATGACTTGATGTGTACAACATAGACATTCAGACATTTACCATGCCAGATTCAATGTATATTTATATTTATCTATTATCTGTCCTGGCACTCTGAGTGGGGGAAAAAAAACTATGAAAGAAGATTCCACTGAATACAATATGACAGACCCTAGTACTTGTGAAAAACCAAACCACAATCTCTTGGTGCACCAATTTAGTGTTGCCTAGAGTCACTACTTCTTCAGCATTATATTACTGCTGTGTTTGGACATCTCTGGGTAGCTGGCTTTCAGAGAAAAGGTGAAATCACAATACAGGGAGCAGCTTTACGGGCAGAGGACACTAACTGTAAGCATGCAGATGACTACATGAAGAAATGTGATCTATCAAGAAGCCAACAGAAAAAGAAAATTCCCAAAGAGCTGAAGAAATCACGCATGGAAGAAAAAGTGAACAAGAAGTAGATCAGGAAACCGTTATATATCATTTTTCAGAGCCTCAGGATAAATGAAGTAATCCTTCTTATAATGCCAAATATGCATAATTTGCAAAGAAGCAGAATAACTTGCTCAAAGCATTTTTAGAGAGTTTTTAAGTATCAGATGAAAAATATGGCAGTTATAGTGCCCTTTAAATTGCACATTTCCAACAAGTATTTAATTTACTTGAACAGCTTTGATAAGGCCTCATAGCAGACTGTGAAGAAAACTTTACAGTCCTGGGGTGGAAGGTAAATGCTAGTATGGTTTAAAACTGGGTAAGTGAGAGATGAAAAAAGAAGCCAATAGTATGGATAGTACACTGTTGAATTAAATAAGGAAGGAGTCAAATAGCGAATTGCTCCAGAGTATGGCTACAGCCATTGTTGATCACTGCGTTTATTGATGATAGGAAAGATTCATCCACAGTCAGTAGGGTTGCTAGTGGCATTTTTGTTTCCTACTTGCTCCTTTTGTGAAAATTTTTTATGGGTGTTTTCCATGGGAAATGCTTGTGCTTTGCTCTGTCGTCTGTGTCTGATATCTGGTCTTCCTTTGTCAAATGGCATTCCAATTTGCTTTTGATTTCATTGGTATTTTAGTTTTACATCAAGAACACCTCTTTCTATGTAACTGTGCCAAAACTAAATTTGCTAAATTCAGAAGCAACTGAATGAAGTTCCTCCTCTGATACTGGAAGAGATAAGTACTGCTGAAGTGATGGACACTGTACTACTTTACAGCCTAAAGAAAATAATACTGACTTCACTGATTCATATGGGATATTTGTCCAGCCCACATTCTCATCTTCAGAAGTGGGCAACAGCAGATCATGATTTTTACCTGAAACCAAATTTTAAGCCCTTTTTGGATAATTGTTGTCTTTAAAGTATTCTCCAAAATCATGAAATGAAAATTGTTAGAAACTTTTCAGCAAGTTGTAACGTACATGCTACATGCATTTCTATTTCTTAGTGATTCATGTGGCTTATGATGGACAAATACAGGAACTTACACTCATTCCCTTTGTGCCTTCCTTTCCTTTTCTCTTGTTGGACATTTTTAATAGATAGTTGAATTTTATCCAGGAATCTAAATATATTATGTAAGACTTATGCATTCAAACCATACATGCATATAAAAGAAAATGAAAATTCTCAAGCACTTCCAGCCTGAGAAACATTTGCATTCAGTATTTTTGTATGCTTTTGAACTAAGTGCAAATTCTTAATCAACCTATTGACAAAACAATAGTAGTGAAAAGAATTAGCACCAGTGAACCAATTGTTTGCTACAAATAGTTTTCCCAGCCCTAGGCACAAAAATAACAGATAAATTAGATAATATACATAATGCAGACATAGAGATGCACATTAAATTAGCTGCTGTTCAATCCTGTATTATGTACTACAAACTAGAGAGAATTAAGTCAACTTTCTCAGCAACATTTCTCAACAAATTTTGCTTTTGCCTCTTAAAATCCTTGGTGAAAATCTCATGTAAAAGCTGGCAGTTCTTGATTTTAAGACAAATATTATATAATATAGCATAGTATTTGAAATCCATTCCTTAAGAAATAAGTAACATTTTTAATTGAATCTAGTATAAAAAATTCAGTGATCAAAATCCAGTGTAAACTGTCACCTTATCTTTTTTTGTAATCATACATAACTCACCTTCTAAATGTGCACTGATTCTGAATTTCCTATCTTAAAGGTACATTCCTAATTTCAACATGAAGAATTTTGAGACTTCTCCCAACTATTTCCTATTTGTGAATTGTCCCCCAAGTCAGAGTGTTTCTTTTCCTTGACTGTGTGCTTGAATATTTTAAAAGGTGGAAAAATTAATTTAGGACTAAATATTGTTATATTTGTTATGCATATGGACAGGGATTTGTATAAATAATACATATTATGCAATGTTTGAAAGATAAATTGGTCATCTAACTGTTCAGAGAGTGTAAACAAAAGAAGGTATGAAATAAAAATGAAATTTTAGGAAGATTTTGTGAACTATTTAGGTATATGTGTTGCTGTTCTTTGGTAGCTCTAACTTGCATTCACTGAGATGTGTGTAATTGCTCTTTATTCTGGTTTCAATTCAGGCATTCCAAGAAAACTCCTTTTTTAAAAAAAATTATTTACATGGTTAGCATCATAATGCACAGTTTATCCAGTCTGCTACCCATTGAAATATTTCTCTATCTGACAACATCTGCAAATACTTGATTGCAATATACCTGAAGTGAATTGTGCTTTATAAAGAATACCTAGGATTAAACATAAAACGTAGCATGGATGTTTGCATCAAATAGGTAGGAAGATGACAGGAATATTTATTCACATAGTGGTAACATCTTATTTCATACAGTGACATTTCTGTCGACAACGGAGTTTGTGTTTCATGTGGGTAAAACAGATGAATGGGAGCCAGCGTAACACCTAGTACTGAGGAACCTGGGAATGTACTCTCCTATCTGAGGCAACTCTTGTGTTTTAACAAATCATTTGTATGCTGATGAAGACTGGTAGAAACAAACTGTGAGAAAAGTACTTCCTGCATATACAAAGGAGCTAGCATTGCTGTCTCTGGTATTGTAAAGGAAGGAATAGGCCCAGGCAGCGTGGTTTGGCAGCAAAGTTTCCATGAGACATCTCTTGCCCTCACCAGTGTTTCGCCCACACCTGGTCCCTCTCAAACCTCCTTGGCTTCCTTGAGAGTTCCTGGGAAGTAACGTTACTCCCCTTTGCTCTCCATGCTCTACTTTCCTTCCAGGGGAAAGACAAGGGAGTCATAGGGAAGGAACTGTTAAAAAAGGGATGTTGCTGTCTTTGCCCAATGAGGAAATTGGCTGCAACAAAAGCATGAAGTTGGGATGCAGGAAACGGAAGCCGAAGACTACTACTGGGTTAGTGTCTGCAAAATTAGGCACAACTCTGTGTCTTTTCTGCAAGTAAAACAAGCTGAAATTCCTACTAAACTCATCTATACATGGAACTACTGTACTCCTTTGAAAATGCGGTATTGCTTTCAGCTTTGTTGTTGCGTGTCTGGCCTTTTTTATCTTCCCTGTGCCCCCCCCTTCATTGTAAAGCTGTCCTCTCTTGACTTCACACAAGTCAAAGAAATCAACAGAAGGCTTTCAGATTTAATTTGAAACATTTTGCATTTTGGGTTTCATCGTTCAAATCCTCTGATCTGATTTTTTTCTTCCCTTAAAACTCTGTACAATCTCAAAGGAAAACAGCTCCCAGGCCACAGGACTACATCTATAAATCTTCAAAATCCTGTATCTAGAGCTGTTTCATCTGTTGTAAACCTGCAGCTTTGCACAGGTGAGTAATCATCTCTGCCTTAATAAAGTTGGTAATGTAATTTGAAATGAAATTTGATTCCTCCCTTTTTGGAAGGAGCAATGCTATTTGAAAATTAAATAGCAGGCCATTTGTTTGACGGCTACTCCATTATATTAAGAGTCATCCTTCCTGTAGTCATACAAAAAACAACATGTGAAATACTGATATCTTTTCCCCAAAAAAATATCACTTGGTAATCGCACAAGAAAATGGTAAACCTAATTTTTTAGGTGATATTAAGAAGCAGATTCTTCCTGAGAAATAGCTTTCCTGACAAAATCAAATTCTACTCTTGCATTTCATATGGGTCTTAAGGAGACAGTTCCATAAGCTTAAGGGTGACTACATATTTAATACTTCTGTTCAAGTTGATATTGCACAATAAAGACCATTACAAATAAACTCATATTCATGGGGCAGTACTTGAGTGTATAATGAAATCATGAAAATACCCACATCTACCCCAACTGCCTTTGATGCATTTGTTAAATAGTAAGTTTTCACAGCTTTGCCATGAAATGAATTCAAGGCAAAGAGTTTAGAAAACACAATCTTTTTCTACTACATGTAGAGACAATGAAGAACAGCAGGAATTATACCCACTAGTCTGCATTTTTGACTAGTGCAAACCACTGGTAAACCTAGAAGTGCTTATTTGTCCTGTCTGGGTTGACTGTTCTCCGGTCACGCTGCAATCCTCTACAAAAGCCTCTCTAAGAAAATGTTCTGACTCTGCTTCTGGTTTTACTAATGAAATTTATTTATAAAGTATTTCAGTGAAGATTACCACCCAGTATAAATTGAATAAACTCCATTGACATTGGTGGAGTTTTGCCAAGTTTATACAAACTAAGACTTTGGGGTGATGTACATGTATGCTGTACTGTTTTCTATTTGCACAATTGTCATTCACTGTTTGATTTCCCGAGCGACAAGACAATATTCAAACATCTTGCAAGTGTTCAGCAAGTCTCTTTTTTCCTTTATTCTGTGCTTCCTGTATTTTCTTGCAACAAGTTTAACAACAGACTTTTAAAATATTTATTTATTATATTCAGACCACTGCCTGAAAGTTCCAAGCAATAGATTTCCCGCTTCCCCTGTGTTTCCATCCTAACAAAAAAGCTATTAAACCAGGCAGAAATCTGATTGCACTCTGTTTTCAAGCACTGTGGAAATTGGTAAATACATGATATTTCTTTCTGTGACTTTGGAAAAAAAATAAAATTAAATTGTATATAAAATGAGTTAAGTTTTAGGGTTTGGGTTTTTTTTTTTTTCTAGAAAGGTATTTGTGCAAGTGCTCTGTACAAGAGAACAAAAGAAATCATTTATTGCCCTTTCAGTTCCTCCCTCTTGCTATTTCATTTCCTTCAGTCTATTTACTTACTTTCATCAGCCCTCTCCAAAGTACTTAAAGATTCAACTACCTTCTCAAGTTTCCTCTTAAGATATATTTTGTTTAGATGAACCAAGTAGGATGCTGAAATAGTACCCTACAATTGTCAGTACCCAAAGACAAACAATGAATATGACTCACATATCAGACAATGAATGAAGTCTGAATACAAAATTTGCTAAATATTAAACTGAATATATATTCAAGTTAATCATGGAAAGCCTGTCATTTTGGAAAAGAGCTTAAATGATCCGAGTTTATTAGTTGCTCACTGAATTAGTTGCTCAGCAGTAGTTACAAAGGAATGCAGATGGCCACTCTTGTCATAGCTAGAACTCTTTTTTGGGAGACACATGGCTGTTCCAACAGCACTGAATGTATAGTCTTGCTTCAGGGAATAGATAATATATTCAATATGCATTCTTAAAATGTATTAATATTAATCACACTTATAGGTACACTGCCAGAAACTGCTCATCTCATTTTTAAGGACCCTTCAATATATTCTAGAATATGTATTCAGAGTTTCCCTACTTACATGATAGAGATGCCCCAAGACATGCATGCAGGCTTTTCAATACTGTATCATCTTATTAATATTAAAGATCTAAAGAAAATGGTTAAGGCAGGTGAAAAAAAAAGTGAAATAAAATATAGGGAAACTTTGTCTTCCCTGGAGGGCTTTTGACCAATGGAGCTCTGAGCTCTTTCATACCAAATGTGAATATACCAGGCTCTTTTAAAGTAGTTTTTCAGCAAGCATTCAACTGTGCATGATGTGCAGCTGTTGTAACCAAAAGGGATTTTAATTTCATCATATTTTGCTTGCCATTTCTAGGTAGAATTCATAGTTTTCCTCATTTAAGGAGATTTAGCATGATGTTGCAAGGGATAGAAATGCTCGTGCTAAGTATTATTTACAATTTCATAACCTAGATAATACTGAACAGCTGTTAATCCAAGGAGAAATACAATAAGAAGTTGTGTGTTTTAGTTAGAATAAAGACAAACCATAGGTCTACCATTCAATCACCTTGAAATCCAGTCCATGAATTCAGCTTCATGATGCAGATTTTAGGGTAGGCTATGGAATTTCAGGACCCAATTACTCATTTAAGATTTATCCAAAATGTTCTACAATGATCTTGTCTTGAGAAATTTCAGCTCCTGGATGCAAACAACTACAAGTATTTCTAAAAGTTCAGTGGCTCTACATTTTGCAATCAGATTCTGTATAAAAAATGGAATGTTAAATACAATCAAATTTCATTGTAGTCCTGCAAAACCCTGTATACAAAAGATGAAATTTCTTTTCTTAAACATTTGATACGTTTGCATCTTTCGTACACAAATATGTGGAATGGTACTTATATATTTTTTTTATGTTAATATACGTTTAAACATTTTCCTCCTTCTTTTATGACTTGAACACGGGTAGAAGCTCTTCCTTTGGGAGAAATTAGCAGAGATACTCTGAAGCCCCCAAAGAATGCTGTGGAAAATACTTGTAAATTAAGATCTTCTATAATCACTCCTCCTTTTCTGGTTATTGGCTTTCTAGAAAGGTATTTGAGTTTTCCTTAGATAGATCCCTTACTTACAGTTATACCATTTTTAAAGGGGTTTTTAATTTTCAGTTAACAGTTACAAGTATCGGAAGTCCTCCTTTTGGATACAGAATAGTCTAGAGAGTGCGTAGACAGGACAAGTTGTTTGGGATAGTGTCTGTCTTCATAATGGGTTTCTGGAGTGCTTTTGCCATAATGAGGCTGCAAGCTGAAGGAACTGTAGTAATGAATCATCCTCACTAGTATAGGAACCTGGATAGGTGGGATGAATCACCCCCTGGAGATGCTTGCCTCTCCTCATTAGACAAGGGCTAGAGGAAAGGTGACAGCACGGACCAGACAGCTAACTTTCGGAATGTTAATGCTAAATTACAAATTTAAGCAAAATAGTTTTAAATTTTAAATAAGTGCTCAGAATATTTTTTATTTTCTCTGTCATTGACTATCTGGAGAATGTTTTTTCCTTCAATAATATGCATTTACTACATAGAAAGTACTCTTCATTATTATTCACCTAAAAATTAAAAAAATAGTTACTGTTGTCAGAAAGTTTCAGTTTATATTAATGTGTAAAATATTTGCATATGATTCACCTGACCTAAAATCAACATTTCACTGAGAGCCTTAGGCTCTATCTGTTGCCAAAGGGGAGAGGAAGGCACCTTACAGAGGTAGCTCATCTCAGTGCAAGCCAAATGGAAGGTTTATCTTAGACCTAACATTTGAATGATTTGAAACGGGGTGTTCTGAGCCCCATCCTCTATCATGGTAAATCAACTCAACTAAACTCTCTCTCAATTACAGATTCTAAAATGGACCTAGGATAAAAAAAAAAAAAAAAAGTGCCTCAAATAATTATTTTAAACTAAACACCTAAATCTCATGTGGAATTTACACTTTTATGATCATTTATCAAATGTGAAACCCAGAGCGGAGACTTTTGGAGAGGCAAAGAACTACACAAGTATTCCTGTGCAGCCACCCATCTTCCTGCAGGTACAATTTCTTCTGTTTGGTACTGTGGCACTTACATGTCAGCTTCTTTTTTTAGGAACTGCTCTTTTGGGTAGGATGTTTTGCAGGGTGCCATTATTCATACAGATTTTTGTCAGATAATAACATCTGAGTCTTTTGGAAACTCACAGGAAAGTAGTTGAGTGAAATCACTGTAGTAAGTACCATCTAAATATACATATAGTAACTGACATACATATTTGCACATTGTTGCAATTCCTGAATAGATTTGTGCATGACTACAGGATAATGGTCCGTTTGGGATTTGGAATGTTGAGCCCATGTAAATTCCCCTGAGATCACACAGCCCTTGCTTCTGGGTTCAGTATCCAATGCCTTTTAATTACATTGACTCTTACACGGAAAGGGTATGATAAAACCTCCAAGCGACAAAGAGAAACCAAACCTTAGTCTGTTTCAAACAACCTAATAAGCAGTCCTACTTCATACAAGGCCATCCTTCTTGCAATGAAGAAGAAAACAGATTATTAAGAATTATTCCAACATTGACTTTAGCAGATCTGTCCCAGATTCTTGTAGGACTGAATATATCCCCTTTATATACGCTAATAGAGCATGAGGTAGATCCTGTGTAGGTATAATTAGTATTCAACCAACAAGTGTTTTAAAACTTCAAACACTAAAACCACTAGAGACATGATTTATAATTCAGTTGAGTTCCACTGAAGGCACTCTGGAAAGATGCTGAATTACATCACTCCAGGTTTTGCCCTTGATTGCTTGAAAAGATTATTGTTATTGTAATCCTTATATAATGGTAATTTGACTCAGCTGTGAAGTATTGTATTGATAATTCCACACATCTATTCTTAGTAAATATATAACTTTTCTTAGTGTTTTTAGAGGAAAGAGAGAAAAGTATATGCCCATTGTAGCAGGAAAGAAGCTGGCTAGAGAACATAGCTGTGGTACAACATTCAGTTCTGATCACATATTGCAGCAACTTAACGCACTTCTTTTACTGCTTTTATTGTTCTAAATACAACCTATTTTACCTACATCTCCAAGATTTAGATTACAAGAGGGCAAAATTTGACCAATTTAAGGAATGTTAAATTTGCAAAGGGATACATTTTATGCCTCCTTAATAGCTTTAAACCTTTCATTTTCTTTTCAGCTATAAATATTCTATAATAGCAAAAGGTGAATATAGAATAAACTCAAATTCACCAACCTAAACTTTTTTTATGAATAATACTTTCTTTTAATGATACATTTAGCTAGTACTGAAATACAGAGGAGTTCCAACAGAAGTACATATGACATCTGCATTAATATCAAATTAATCCTTTATGATCAATGCTATTGTCATGAAAACTAGACAAATTAATTAAATGAGTCCCTTAAAAGAAAATCTTTCTTCCTTTATGCAGCTTTTTAATCCTATTTGGCTATTAATTACTCTTTCTTGGATTCAGAAGAACCATTTTTTTCCGTTCAACTGCACACCTCAAAGAGAACTTGAACTGCAGTGTACTCTCATGACAGCAAATATATTATGTGGTGGTTAGCAAAAATGAGAAGTTACCCATTATTAGCCAGTATTAGAGCTAGAAACACAGTAAAAATGGTAATTGATACTTTTCATAACTGCAAATCAGTTTTCACCATGCACTTCTCAAAATTAACACTTAATAGTCAAAGACAATTCAGTGATGATCCAGTCTTTTTATTGGTATTACTTGGCTTGTTCTGAGACGGTGGAGCAGACAGACTAACCTACTATGGCAACAACTGCAAACTGGGGTAATACTTCCACATATCTTCAGGCATGGGGCCACACATCAGAGGGGCAGAAGTAAGCTGTAAAGAGCCATGAAGCTGACTGCCTCTCTGAGAATGCCTAGCGTGCTTTTGACATTGATACTCCACAGAATTCAGATAATACAAATTACCAAACTACAGTGAAAAATAGCGGCAATATCAACTACAGGGTTCAGGTCACAGATCCACAACAGAGTTAAAGAAAGATCCTACAGAGCAGCTTCAGAGAGCAACAAATGTCCATTGATCTAAAAATCTCATAGTTCTGTAATTTTCACTGAACATAATTACCTTTTGTATTTAAGAGCTAAGGCTAACTACTACTACTGGCTATTTTATAAACTTCTTGTGATTGTAATTACAGATGGCCACAGGACAGGTACTGAATTCCACATCAGTCATCAAGGTATCAGAATGTGAATTTGCATTGGAATTAAAAGGAAAAATATTTTTTGCTATTGTTGGGCCTTTGGTTTAAGTTTTTCCTTTCTTCCCCTTTTTAAAAAATGGAATCCTGCTTAAATGGGTAATGTCAGAAATAAACTTAGATCTCCTCATGGGAGAAAGCTTTTAGATCACAGCTTCTCTAATTACAGGAGTATATGTTTTTTTATCAGTGGAAGGACCAGGTTGGACCTTGGCACATCTCTGTTGAAGTTGTTAAAATGCTTCAAGGCATTTTGGGGTTAGATTCCCCTAATTCCACCGTTAAGAGCTTTAAACATAGATGTACCTCAGGTCAGTACTAGTATCATCAGGTATGGAACATGTGAAAAAAAAGAGTCCAGGATCAAATCCTTCTGAGGGAGGTTTTAATAAAACTTGAAGATCCTCTGTGAAGTGTTTCAGCACTATTAACAGTTTTTAGTGAAATTGTTTTTCAGCTACAAAATGTTTTACCACTGACTTATTTCAATCAAAACTGAAATATGGCTAACATGTTTCAGGTAAATATACTCACTATGTAATATTTACATTTGATTTTCATGAAAGAGATTATATAATAACAGATGGTAATGCCAGGGTATACCAAATCTGACAGTGAGAAAAGGGTGACAAGGAGATCCTTATAATCCAGGTGTAGTCTTTGATAAATACATATAAATCTTATTTTTTAATGAACTTATGATATTCTACTTTTAGGCTAGAGGGATTATAATGAAATAACTTTTATTTTTCTCTTACCAAATTAGTAATTATACAGATATGTCTAAAGCTTCCCCTCCTGATAAAATATTATTATAAAAGACAATGAATACAAACTCAGCTCTGTAAAGTACATTAATATATTTCTATCATAGCTGAGCAATCTAGTTTATTAATTTTTTTTAGGGATATATTTAAATCTGACCCTTGTGACTTAGAATGGCAAGTATCATTCTAGGTTTTCCTAAGCCCATCTAACTAAACTGTTTTTGAGGGAGGAAATTATATTTATTTGATTCATTTCTCCAGCAGAAGTTTCTTGGACTCCTCTATTACTTCAAATGTCCAGGAATACTGAAATCCTCCAAAGATTCCTGAAGCTGCCCATTACTGAGTCTTTCCTTGGAGGAACAGTAACTTCTTCACAGATTATAGCTTAAACTCAATTTTCCTCAACATGATAGTTTATAAAATTATAGTATGTGCTATAACATTTGTTGTTGATTCACACTCAGCCTGAGGCAGAAAGTCTGCTGCCTTACAGGAGAAAATTATGTTTCCTTGAATGAGAAGGGTAGATGACAACCATAAAAGCAGGCAGTAGCACTTTGATTAAAAAAAAAAAAAAAAAAATTGTTTCCTGCTATCTAAATATCCTGCAGATCATGAAGCTACAGGACTATTAGGTGACAATATTCTACAGTACCTTCATACAGAGCAGTAACATCACCACGCTATTTGCTGCAGTATGTGCACAAACAATAAATACTGGGTTACACGGTGGTGTGATACACACCAATATTATTCCAGAATAACAGTTCAAATCAGTGAAACAATTTCCCTGGAATTAATCAGGTTGAATCCAATTGTGACATCAGAGAATTTAGCTCTACAATGGGCTTTTTCAGTGTCCTTTCAGTTACAGAGTTCTGTTAATGGTTATATAGAAGGAGAGAGGACATAAAAGGAAAGTACAAATGCAACATTAAGCCTTAAATAAGCCCGAAGAGTGACTAAGGTTACATTGGCCTTATCAAGTATACAAGGAAACTATCAATGCATTTTCAATGCATATTGCTGTGTGAGAAAGAATGTGGTACAGAAATGTTCAAGCTTCTTTCAATCATCTTGTCTTCTTTTTAAGCTGAGAAATTGATGATACATATCACACAACTTCTAAAATAGGTGATATGAATATCATCTTAAGACTTAAGTTAAAATATGAATATCTGAAAGAATGAAGGCTGGTTGTAGGAATTTGTCCTAAGTTTAACATCCAGAGGATTCACCCTGTGCTAGTGTGAAGAAATCTCTTCAGATGCTCCAGGTTGTCAGATATGACAGATATGACCTGTGACCTCTCAAAGACTCATACTGCTGTAAAGAATCAGCTGAGAAGGAAGGAAAATATCCCAGGGCATCTAAACTGCTATTTATTTCCTATATATGGGCAACTGAAACCCTACGTGTGTTAAGTGAGTTGTAGACATTTGATATTTTTAAGCAGAGGTAATTTTGATTTTATTTTTGACATGATAATGTTCAAAGAAGGTTTGGCTTTACTGAAATCAACTTATTCCTGTGACAAGATAATATTCTTGGGTAATTACTTCTAAGGCATAATAGAAGGTGACATTACAATGTTTCCTAAGTGGTTAAAGGTTACATTTCACTTTTCATATTAAATTCAAGGATATCTGAGAAAGCTCAGAGTACCTAAAACCCACACTTTCTTTGTTTTCAACTTTTGTATAGGAGTTTTATAAATAGAAGCTCTCTGACAACTTGGGCAGAAATCTCAGGAATTTCTGTCTGGAATGATCCAGACAGAATCACTGTAGGAATTAGAGTTTATGACACTGAGATGTCTGGATCATTCCAGACAGAAATTCCTGAGATTTCTAAACTCCATTCCCTAATCTGAATTTAACCTTGTTTATTTGAGCACTTCCTTTTTAGTTCTCATCTAGATTGTGAAGGAACATTACTCTGTCTACATGGCCTATTTGAACAATTGTATTTTACATTGTTGTTTTCACCATGAAGTATGAATCTGAATAGTGCATGACATAAAATTACAGGATGGGCAATTTAAATTGAGTTAGCGCTGCATACCTTCATATTTTGAATCTCCTGACTTGTGTATGCTTGATTACTCAGACTAAATGTTCCACTAATGTGTCTTTATTTCCATTTAATACTAAAGAGTACGTCCTCCAAATTCTGTAATGGTGTCTTTATAGACAAAGTAAAACTGGCAAATATTGTTCAGTATATTAATGCAAATATAAATAGATTTATTGGAAATATGTACTCATTAAATTTCTTATGTTGAAAATAACTATGGTGGTTTCAGGAGCAGGAGGTATATCTCTGTGTGCTCAATTAATGTCTTTGAATTAAATGTTTGATGTAGAAAGCTTAGATGGAAAAACAAAGTTGTAATTAATATGATCAAGGAAAATTAACCTTAAGAAATAGCTCAATCTGAACATCTCTCATTTCTCCCAAAATGCATGGGAGAGTCATATTTCTTAGACTCAAAAACTGATTTCATGTAAACTCTTGGGGAAAACTTAGAACTTTTTTGAATATCTGTAAGCCTTTATAGTCTAGGTTCAAGGTCTATTTTAGGACTCTTTCAGGACTTTTCAGTGTTGAGAATAAGAAAGTTTAAAGAAGATCTATACTCCTTTTTGCATTTGTTATAGTCTCTCTTATCACTCAGGGATTGTGATACAAAACCTTCTCTGAAGCAAGAAAAGAAATAATAAAGCAACGGATGGATTTTACCAGCCATAAAGGAAGAAATATAAATAGTTGAACAGATTCTAATCATCCATTTGTAAACGAAATCTATCAGCTGAAGGAGTTAGGCCTTTTCTCCCTGAAGAAGAGTCATTGCAGTTTTCCAGTACTTAAAGGGCAGCTACAAAGAGGAAGAAGCCTCTCTCTTAACAAGGGGCCACATGGAGAAAACAAGGAGTAAAGGTACAAGTTGCACCAGGAGAGGTTTCATCTTGATATAAGAAAGAAATTTTTTACAGTAAGAACAATCATCCCCTGGAACATCCTGCCCAGGTATGTGGCAGTGTCCCCATCATGGGAGGTTTTCAAGACACAACAGAACAGGGTGCTAGATAACCTCACACGAGCTGCCTTTCCCATGAAAGGTTGGACCAGGTCCAGGGAGGTCCCTTCCAAGCTGAGCTGTTCTATGGTTCTGTGATTCTATGAACCAACATATCACAAAGCATTTTGAATCAAGAAAAATGAACTTTTATGGGAACACTAGTAGGGAAACACTACTAGTTTCCCCAGCAAAGTCCTGGGGAAAAGGAGAATTTGTCTTGTGATGTGTTTAAAATATATTAGTTTCTCTAGCATAGAAAGGGGACTAAATGAGATATAACTGCTAAAACTTTTGTTTAACTTTTAAAACTTAAACTGTTAAAACTTTTGTAAAACTGCTAAACTTTTGTTTAAACAAAACAGAGGGTAAATACTGTAGGAGTAATATTTAAATAGGTAATTGTGGTGAAAAAGCAAATGAGCAAGACTGTCCTGGATACATTTAAGCTAAAAGCTTTAAGAGGGATTTTAACCACAGCATGAATGACGTTCTTCATGTTCCAGTAGCAACAAGAAGAGTAGGTACATTTATAGGTGAACAGTAACAGCAATAAAGGGACAGATAAAAGTATAGTCAGAATATCTATTGTTAGATGTCAAGTAAATACAGGTCTTATAACTTGATCCTCATAACTATGCAAGTAAAAAATTCCAACATAAAATTTTCTTTGCTCCCTGAGTCTCGTTATTAGTTTATGAAAGCAGTTTCCAGGCAGCAGCACCTTCCTTTTTTTTCTAGGCTTGTTATTTTTGCTCCCTGAAGGTCAGCATGAGGCAACGTTCACTGCCCTGCAGAGCAGCAAAGTGCCAGTTTGGGCTGCTCACAGTGAAGGGGTGCATTCCCACACCCGCAGCACCACTCCATGACCATTCACTTTCTGGATGGAGGCTGGGTGGTGTGTGACCAGCCAAGGTGTGTCTGTAAAGTCCCGAGGGCTGGCACTTCACAGGGACATCTGGGGGACAGAGCTGCTACAGAGAGGGAAGTCAGGGAGGAGCCGACAATTCTTTCCCCAGAAATTGCTCTGCTGTGTTCCTCAGCCAGCACTATACTTGCCCTTTAATAAGGGCTGGTTACACCATGTCATTACAGCCTGCAATGTTGTAACCTTGGGAGTGTCTTTATATCCTGGGAATCAAGAACAGAAAAAGTCTGCAAGCATAGAAGGATCTCAGCACCAGAAAAATCCATTAAAGGAACTCACGATGAGGTTCCCATTTTAAAATGCCAAAAACAATGTGGAAATTTTGAATGTTAACCCACAGATAAGAGATTCTCTTTTTATACTCCTGATGCAAGTTTTGACCTTCTACTCTTCTTTCCAGATTTCCCGGTAGTAGGGGACAGATACTCCATGGCTAGGAGAGTGGGAGAACAGGGAGCATTCAAGGGAAAGCACACCTTTCGTTGTGTATAAGGGGAGAAAGAAAATGCTCCCTTTTACAGAAGTTACATTTCAATAGCATCACAGTCTTTCTTATTGAATACATTATTTCTGTGTTTCTATTACAAACTTGAGTTTAGGCTTGATTTCTGCTGAAATGACAACTCCGAATATTATCAGGGAAAAAAAGAAGGTGATTTTAATCTAAATTCTGCCTGTACAAAGGTCCTTTCATTACAAGCCTAGAAGCCAAGCACAATATCTACAACATTTGATTAAGATCCACTGAGAGTAAAGTATAAACTTACAAGGATAAGTTTCCTCTTGCAGTGCTGCTGCTAAGATATTGAATGCTGATCTTTTCCTTTGTCTCTTTTCCTGAAGACAATTCTGTCTCTCAAGTCTCCTATGCTAAAAAATAATTTCTTTTTCATGTAAAAAACTCTAAATCTTTCATAAGAAACTGCTGAAATAATTTACTGCAATATATTAGAAGGAAAAAATCCACTGAGAGAGGAATGGTATACAGGTAATCTGGAGGATTAGGAGTGACAGAGCATCAGTCAACATTTAAAGCCTTTACAGACAGAAAACTAGCGAAGGTATGAGTAAGGTGGTTATGACTACTGTAAGGTTCACAGAGCTGGAACATGAGCATGAGCAGAGATGTGAATTCTGAACAACTGTGAAACTCTTATTTGTTTTTTTTAAATATTTTTTGATATTTCACAGTTAAAAAGAAAAACGTCAAATGATATTGGCAATTAATAACAAGTAAAATTGCATGCTTAGCTTAGGGAAATTAAAAATATAGAATGGCATATTACAAGTAGATATTTTGGTAGTTAGAGGTAGGAGTAGCTTGGAGAGATTGTTTTGTTTTTCATCAGCTCATGTCTGTTTCCAAATCTAATACCTCTCTGCATCTGTGGAGCAAGTGGGAGGTACTGCAGCAAGATATCGTAACAGCTACTTCTCATCAATATTTAAGGATCCACTGCATCATTTCTGTTGTGTACAACATATGTGCAATACAGGGTTTTAACAGAAGCGAGATCAGGCTACCTAGTCTTTTCTACATGCATATGTGTGCATGCTGTATGCACATTTAAAGGCCATTTGCCTAGGGTTTGTTTCAGGGTTTTTTCCTCTTCAATCTTGCAGTTATAAATTAGGATGCAGTCATTAATTGCAGTCATTCTAAACAGCCAGTAATCTTTCCTCAATATTAGTCAATACGAGTGAGAGATGGCCAGTATATACAAGTAGCCATTACTTGTGCAAATTTGAATGAGATTCAAGTGACAGAAGGCTGAATTCTGAACTCAAAAACTCAGAAAAGAGATCTTTTTTTTTTTTTTTTCATATAATACTAGTAATAGAGGTTTGGGAGTTATTTTTCCTGATCGGAAATTGAATTTATCCCTAACACTTAATAAACCATACACACTTGGTACAGGCAGCAGGATATAGGTGTATAGTCCCTTCCTTGTTCTATTTTTATTTTTTCCTCAAACAGCTGAAAGAACAAGTGCTAGTCTGCCAGCACAGTGCTATAAAAGAAGCAATGTAATTCAGAAGAAAACAAATTTGCTATGAGGTAAAATTATAAATTCATAAGACTCATTACTTTGGAAAAAACCCAAAGTTTTGTGAGGATTTGGGGTTTCCTCAGACAGCAGCAGTGTCTGCATTTTACATGATAATAGCTGTTTAAAGATTTATAAATTATTCAGGCAAGATTCTTATCTCCTGGTGTTTTAAATGAGACAAATATCAGTTTTAGTTAGAGGTGATGTTACAGTTTGCCAAAATTCCATTTAATATTTATTCGTAAAGGTTAAATGAACTGTCAAAAAAAAGCCTAGTCAGAAATGTCTTGTAGAAAGTAATTTTCAGAGACCATGTTTAAGAAAACATTAATTCCCACCACAACATCCACTGTAAAGTAGCTTCATTCTCGCACTAGTACTTTTAAAAAATTTCTCTGGATGTGGAATAAACCAATGAATAATGAAAGAAAAGGTCCTACAAGCCTCTCAGTTTCTATTGCCCTAGTCATTAAAGCAGTCATCTGTCTCCACCTGATTAAAGCAGCTGCTTCAGCACTCTATGTGACTTGTGGCTTGTAAAACACCTGTAAACAAATCTGTCAGACACAGACACCAGTTCAGGGAGGTTACAGAGTTTCCCATTTTTAAACTAAAAGGAGATTAAATGGTCCACATGCACATGTGGTCCACATCCACAACAACGCTTCTTAAGCCACAGCCAGAGAGTCATTGCACTTGCAGAGATGGAGAGAGCAGCCTAAATGTAGACAAGCTTTGACTGCATGACACAGCATGAGCCATGACATTCCTTGCAGCCTTGCACTTTGCTCTTCCTTTTTCTGATCCAGCTTAGATGGCTGTCTTCCAAGGACTATTTGCACAAAGTAATATCTCTTTGCACAAAAACTACTCATGTTGTCTCTGAGATCATTATAAATTTGACCCTTACAGCCTAACCACCAAACAAAAGCTGTGGTAATTACCTGTGTCCATACTACAAAAATCCACAGGACTGGATGGATGCATGTTTCTCCAGGCTTGGCAGGCACTAGCAGTATGTGAACAACTCTATGTGATGACCAGTAAATTTAACACCTGTGAAACCTCTTCAATCAACCAATCATAGGGGAAAAAATCCCAAACCACTAATTTAAAAAAAAAAAAAAACAAAAACCCCACCCACCCCTCCCAACAAATAGGATCAAAAAGACTTCATACTTTAAATGTGGTCTAATACTTACATATTTTCTGTACTTTCTATGCCCTTTAAAGCTTGTCTAACCATTCCTGTGGCTCTAGATACATGAGAAAACTCATAGGTTAATTAAGCTAGTTCTTATCAGAAATTACAGTAATGGCCAGCAAGCCAAAATACTAATCTCCCAATGTGCAGCTTAAGGTTTGTATCTAAAATCAATCATATCTGCAAGCAGTCTGAAATATTATACATACTGCAGCCTGGTACTAAATACTCTCCCATATCTAGCTTTTGCATTTGGTTCCCAGGACTCTGTCATGTTTAGGAGCATTTCGGTCTGCAAAGAGCCCCATAGATTTCCACAGAATATATGGTGTAGTTATGCATGTATCACTTGAATCAAGTCTGTCTTTGGGCCCTATAGTATCTCTCATAAAGCACGCAATACAGTATTTTTAGAGTGTTAACCATATGCTCTGTTCATTGCATCCACAGCAACGTTATTACAACATTTTATTGCTCCAGCAAAGATGACTTTAAGTCAAATTTCATGCAAAGGAAGGACAATCAATCTAATGTTAATGCTTGATCAGCTTCAAGCTGCATATCTTACATTATCTTGCTCCTTTTCATTTTATTGCTTCATATGCAACTCTGTCCTTGGCTGGAGAAGTTTAAATCTACTCCTGTTTTCACAGTAGGACTTAACTTCTCTGGATAAAGGCCATTCAACTGCATAAACTGTATTGGTGTATGAAACAAAGTGGATTGGGTCTGGGTTTTTTTTCATTTTGTCAGCAATAAAAACAAATGACGGTGACTGTTTGTTCAGTGAGATCTGTGCAAGTTTGCTTTCATTTCCTTTCTAAATAGCTGTGTTCATAGGAGAAATATCCACCCTGAGGTACACAGAGTGGAAAAATCCCAGAGGTACTTTTTTGGGTTCTGTAGGGAATCAAAGAATTGCAATTACTCAAAGCACTGCTTCTGAAGCTCTCGTGTGGAAAGAATCACTGGGCTTGTTGAATCTCACAGCAAAACCTGCTGTCTCAGCAACAATTACTGTAGATGCGCTTACAAACTGACACCAGTGATAATGTCAGTGTGCAGCTGGGATCTTAAATGGAACCTGCTGCTCCACACCAGCTTACTCAAGCAGATTCACGGGCAGGAAAAAAGCAGGCAGAAGGGCAGGGAAGATGTGACTGTATGTGTGTGTGTGCACTTGTACATACATTTTTATATTCAGAAAAGCTAAAGAGAAAAAAACAGAGTCATGCATTTAGGAAAGAAATGTAGGAAAAGGCCAACAGGGTGAGAGGATACCACCTGCCACTCAGCAGGGGATTCAGGGCATCAGGAAAGCAGCACGATGCCAGCAGGTGAACAGGGCAGCAGGAGCCTGGTAACTGGCAGCCAACATGTGGCCAGGCCAGCAGGCAGCAAACACCTGGCCGTTTCTTTGTGAACCAGTCAGCAGGAGCCTGGTCGAGAGCAGAGAGCAGGTGGACAGGGCGGCAGCCAGGCTGGGTACCTGGCAGCTGCTCGAGGGTCAGCTCATCAAGAGAGCTTGCTGCACAGAGCCATGGAAAGGGCTTTTTCTCTGCTGCCTTAGGGTTGTTCACGTAGTTTAATAGGAAAGATGAAACTCAGCTTCTTCAAAGCGCCTTTGGTGGGGAAGGTGAACCCTGTGTCAGTGTCTAGTAAATTTTCCTACAGTCATTTTCAACAAGATCTCTAGAGGAAAGAGTATATGATGGTCATCAGTGCTAAAGAGCTGTCTCAGTTTCAGCATCTCTTGAACAATACTGGAATGACATTTCCTTTCTCACATTGGTCAGTCATTAAGTCTTTTTAAGCACTATGGTCTGTATTTAGATCTCCAGGCAAGGAAAGCTAACACATTACCCAGTGTAAAACTAGCCACAACAGTAATAACATTGCAAACATCTTCCAGTGAGCACTACAGCAATGAGATCATTTTACTAATCTCCAGAGGGAAAAATAGAGATTATATAACAACTGATGGCATTCATTATAGCTCCACATACTTTAAGGCACTGCATTGACTGGCACTATCTAGAAGCTGGCTTTGTATGTCCATCCTGTCCCTGATGAGCCCTGCAGAGCATTACATCCAGAGAAAAACAAGTACTACTGCTGCAGTATCAACCCCTTTTTTTTTTGTGAAGGGGACTAGCTGGAACCAGCATACAAATAAAAAAGATTTTAAGATTTGGGGTTGTACAGCTCATTAAGCTCTTTTAATGAAAGTTATTTTTTTCTATGCATTTTACAGACTAAAGTCTTTCCCCAAAGAGTTAACCATACAGCTGACCCAATCAATTAAAAAATCTTTCTCCAATTTGAGTCATCTGGGATAAAGCTCAATATACATGAAATTAAATCAGAGTTCTTTCTTTGGAGGGAACAGACAAAACCTCTATACTGATCAGAATGGGGTTTTGTGATTTTTATTCTTTCTTCCTCTTTTCATTGCTGATACGTTATTCTCTATAGAGTGTATTTGCTGCAGGAGAGTAACCTCTTTGCTCCCTGGCAATGACATGCTGCAGCAACTAATACATTCCTTGGGTATATAAGCAGATGAACGTTATCTAGGAAAAAAGAAGTGGCACTACCTCTGACCATTACATTGATGGAATTCCACAGCTAAGTCTGCTGTTTGCATTTTAAAGAAAGATTCTTTGAATAAATAATTAAAAAAAAATGATTTGTGAATACAACTTGGTCCAGTGCTTTATGGAAATAGTCTTAAGAGGAAGAAAACTGAGAACAAATCACAGGAAAAAAAGCAAACTAGTTACATTGAAAGAAAAGTGCTAACAATTACATTGCTAATGGTATTTGTTCCAGAAACAACTGTTGAAATGCTGAAATAATGCATTCCTGTCAGAGTTAGGTTTCATAAATAACAAAACAAAAATAGCTTGTTCAATGGATAGCACATTAGCACTGCAGAAGACTAAAATGTACAACCTGGAGAAAAGTGTGAAATACATTAAGAAGCAATCTGCAGGTAAAGACTATAATATATATTCATAAAGGGCAAGAGTTAAGATTGTGCAAGCAACCTTGGCTGTTAATTTCTTGACTAGAGTGCTTAGCTTCGCAACCTTTGCATTTTCTTCATTAAGACATTCAAAGTAATTGATCATTTTTATAGTGTTCAGAGGCTCAGATACCATGGAAACAGACTGAATCTATGGGAGTGGTTGTAGTATTAGAATAATTAGCAATGAGTTGTGGAATAAAGTTGCTGGTCAATGCTTATCCCTATTAGTTGCATCTCACTCTGTGACTTGGCATTATATGTATTGTGATTTTTGTCTGTGTTCTTATGTAAACCCGTATGTGTTCCCATCTGCCAGTATGTATGCATACATTTTTTCCATGTAGTATAATATGTACTCACTCTCAGAAAGCACGGCCTGTGATATAAATGTACGCTACTACTTACTGAAAATTACATTACTAATGAACTGTTTCTCATTAGAGTGGTTTGCTTTGTTCTGGAGGAGATCCAATAGTTATGTGCACTTGTTTTTTGATGTTATGGCTATTTGCATAATGTGGTCTTAATGTTCCAGATCTGCAGCTCAACATCATGATATATTATTAATAAGATACCTTCCTCCCTGTGAAATTCTCTGTGAAATTGAGAAATTATGTTTGTTGGAACTTTCGGAGAAGGTAGGAGGAGGGTTTCAGTATGAATTGGCAGGAGTTTGTTGTTCTGGAACTCCTCAGATTTCAGTTTAAGGGAGAAAATCACTTAACCAACTATGTTTGCTCCAGGAAGAATATACAAATGCTATGTGGTGCAGCTATGCTCAAGGTGTATTGGGTAAATTATAGAAGAGAATCATAGAATCATTTAGGTTGTAAAAGACCTTTAAGATCATTGAGTCCAACTGTAAACCTGACACTGCCAAGTCCACCACTAAACCATGTCCCTAAGCGCCACGTCCACACATCTTTTAAACAGCTCCAGGAAGTGACTCCACCGTTTCCCTGGGCAGCTGGTCCCAATGCTTTCAATGCAGAAAGCACTCTTTAATATGTATCTTTATAGTGGAAAAGGTCTTAGAAATTCTACTTATAATCTGGGAAGTAAGAAAAGACCAAAAATTATAATTTTTACATCCAGAGAATCCTGTAATGTTATAGATTCAAAGGTTATATAACAACATTACACAAGTTTCTTCTGAAACTATTTTCAAAGCTAAAATTTCTAATCAAATGTGTACTGTAACTAATGAAGAGGAAGCAGGTGTTATTTTGTTGCTGTCAAGAAAGTGTTGTTGTCAACAAAGTGGGTAAAGACTAATTTTTTACAATAGCGATCACCTTTAACAATAGGTCCTTTTTTTCCACTGAAATCTTTTATACCATTTCATTTATTTTGCTTTGCACAACGTATTCCTACTGAGAATATTCCTACAAGAATTCATCTTAGTAAATTGATCTAACCCTAAAAGCTTCTTTTATCTTGGCAATTAATGAAAATGACACATTGTGAAAATGGTTGAAGCGAATGATGTATTATAGGAATTTGGAGAAGAAACTGAGACTTATTTTCTGTTCTTCTAATATAAAACTCAGCAGACCGTAATTCATTCAAAAAAATGAGACATGCAATACCTTTTCTTATTAGGGCATGTCTGTGCTTATGCACACATGTGTGCGCACAAACCCCCGCTCCATGATAGACACTATGTTTTATCTTATTAAATTCCTGTCAGTTTATCAATAAGACAAAAACCCTACCAAACTGCTGAGTAATAGCTTCCTATCCATCCGCCAGTCTGCATTTATAATGAGTACACAACATGCAACACTGGTGATACAACAATATCCTTCTACCATGGGATATATTCCAGGAAACGTGAAGCAAGTCAAAGGCCAACTGGATGATACTGATTTTCTGGAAATTTCAAGACAAATATCTAGGTAGTTACTTGTTTTGGGAGAGAAAGAAGAAAGCTTTTTGGTATGTTTGCTTTGTCTTGTAAAAAAAACACTTCAGTCTCAAAAATTCTCTCAGAGAGAATTCCTCTATTTATATAAGGAAACTATAACAAAGTTGGACACATCCGTACTAAAGTATTTGAATGCAAAGCTAATCTGTATGAAACATCAGGAAGATATTTAAGCAATCCCTATTACCATATAAGCCCAGCTCACAGTAACACACATTAGCAGCTTTTTCAAACAGGGTGAAACGCCATTTGGAGATGCAAACCACCATTTTAAGGTTTTCCAGGTATCACGATGATAGTTTTTTCTTAACACTGAATATTCATGATGCATCATAAAACTAATGATAAACATAAAAACTGATGTGAACGTTTGAATAATCCGTCCTTATTTGTTTGGAAGAGCTGTAGTAATTGCCTGGTTTGTAAATTAAACATCTGCTATGGGAATAAACAAAAACATAACCTAACATATTCAAATAAATTGAATTCACTGTAGTTCCATAAATTTTATTATATGGGCTCATCAGTTTTATTACACCTGAATGCTGCGTTACTATAGAATGCAGTATCTAATTTTCTTTTAGATACCCTATTTGTAACCATAAGTGTTTTCTGGTTCTATTAAACTATTGTTTTTATTTAAAGGTTTTAGTTGTCCCTTTTTTTTTTTTCCTTTAAAAGATGGTCAATAAAACAGTTGACTTAGGTAAATTTGGCTGCTATGTTTTTTATTAGCAAACTGTTACCTAGGACCAACAGAATGTCAAAAGTTGCAGATCAGCCTATTTCAGACATGACATGATTTTTGGTACACATAAAAAATTCATTTAGCATTTAGAGTAGCCCTATTTTGCTACCTGCCAAGTTTCAAATGGCAAAAGATTGGGACAAAAGCCAAACAGAAAGACATTTTTAAAAGAAGCAGAGACCAAAGGTTATTTTGTTTTCTTTTAAGTAAAAAGCAAAGAAACTGATCTTAAGCAAATTTTTTTTCAATATTAAGCTGTTAAAAGTAGCATACAATGAGGAGTTAGTTTTGTTTTACAACCATTATTACTCGGTGTATGGACGCCAGAGGTGGAAGACCTGTTTCCTTGATTCTTCCTCTTGTTACCAATTCCAGAGTTGAAAGTGATCATGACAGCCCGCTGCATGGCTGCACTGATCAAGTAGGGTATCCTTCTGTACTAAATGTAAGGGCAGAGGAACAAAAGTTGGAAGCACTCCTACTCAAACACTGCAAATGCGATGATGAAAGCTCCCTTGAGACTCCCAGGCCAGGACTACATCCCCTCAGAAGGCAAAGTTTAGTATAAGAATAAATAACTGATGTATGTCTGGATTTTAACCCTCCATAAGGTTATGAAGCTCCATGAACATGAATTTGAATCAAGAATTTCAGAAAACTTTGTTCCTCTGCTTCAGAAGGGTTTTCCTCTTTGCTTATGACTGTGCTTGAATGCCCTACACCTTTGATAATTTTGGAGCACCAACATCTTCATCTTTACCTTCTCAGTGAGGAAATTCCTCACCAAATTTGATGTACAGCAAGGAGATGCCAGAAAAAATCACCAAAATTTCCTTCAGAAATGAGGACTTGAAACACAGCATAGAAGCTACTAATCACAGACTGAAATCTGAAAAGAAGTTCAATTCTGGGAACATGAGTTGGAATAGTCATCATTCCAGGTACTCTCAGTCAGGGGCACCATATCCTGCAGCAAAGCATAATGATTTGTAAGTCAAAGAAAGTTCTTTCAGGAAATACAGAGTCTTTCCTCCTGTCAATTAATTCAGACTTGTAGGAACAAGAGGGCCATACAGGTGGGCCTCTGCCCAATACTCCACACTGCAGTATGGTGTGGAATTGTGCCACTATGTTCAGGAAGGCACTCAACTCAGCACTAATAAAAAGTGTGCTTCTTAGGAATCAATGGTAAAACTGCATTGGGTTCACAAGCCAAACACGTGCATCCTTAATTTCTAATGTTTGGTTAAAGAATGTTAATTGTGCGTCATGTTGAAAGAAGGATCTCAGCCTACTGATTCCAAATAAGTAGGCATGTAGGGAATGAAATGGCTATTTTGGTTTTCCGCTTGCATTTACACTATAATCAGATATAAACTGGTCTCTCTCTTTTTTGTGACATTTTAGGAAACAGAAGCCAAATTCCAGCAAAAGAATCACCCTTTACAGAGCCTGAGAAATTAATCAAACCACTGTGGGACAGTAGAAATAAAGATGCAGTTGTCTGTGAATGTAAAACCACCTTTGCTGAGTGTGAAACTTAGTGACAGAAATTCAAAGTACCATATTCCTTTTGAAGAGTTTTCATAGATAGGTAAGTGATCTGCATATCCAACATGCCACACCTTAGAAGCCAAGCCTCATCATCAGCAATCTGTATAATACTTAGTCACTTATAAATAGATATCTTACCTAACTTGAGGCAGTTGAATCCCACCCACGGGTAGTAAGGAGACATAAATTACAAGTCAGAGGCTTGGTCATTAAGGTATGCAGTTGTCCAAAACAAAGTAATGTGGTGGATACTGAAAAAAATCAGGGCGTGTTCAAACACATTGAGATCACTCCTTAGACATTAGGACAGATCATATTACACGATCATCCTAAACCTTCACACTATCCAGAATAGCTTTTTCTTAATAATGTAGCTTGTGACAGTGGTCACAGGGAAAAATTAGAAATAAATTGTTCTCATCATTTCTGGGGAAGGCAATAACCCACTGTCTCTCTTTCAACAAATTTTGGACTGAGGACATCACAAAAATATAGAGTTGCTTATTGATAAGCAAAGTATAGAAATGTACTATATGCATTTCTTATGAAATCTGCTACATATGAAGCACTAAAGGGCAAAACCACAGGTTAATCCTAGCTCTGGAACAGGTTTCTAGTACCACCTGCCCATCTCTGTGTAGTGCCTCCCCCTCACCCTCTCCCACTCTGTGTGCAAGATGAATGTGGCTTGTGAAAGAAGTCCTGAACTGCTGCTTCATAGGAAAACAGACTCTGCATCTCAGTGGTGCCCTGCATCACTCTGTAGATACACTCTCAAATGACCTCTGCTGGATGAGATCATAAATTTTGATACATAAAGGCTTTGAGAAAACAGCCCTTTTTCTCCAAACTTCCCCAGGTTTTTTTTACTGGTAAGCTAAAATAGTTTTCTCTTTAATAACCAAAGCTTCCCCTTCCCTTCCCTTCCCTTCCCTTCCCTTC